>VCCN01002572.1:6196255-6207034 GCA_006491835.1 Architeuthis dux
TAAGTGCATTGCTAATGATTTTACTATAGAAAGTCATTGTACATGATTTTAGAACAGGATTTCCACTGCAAATGATTTTTACTTAGAAATACATGGAAACAAGAAGAAAGTGTTTCTCTGTGGTGAAGAATCAAAGCAAGTTTTGCTGACATAATAGGCTTATTATATATATGATGTAAGTCATTTGTTAATGATTTTACTATAAAATACATTATATGCTATAATATGTATAATACAAAAGCATTGTTAATTACTTTACTATAAAAATGCATTGTCGATTTTTCATAATAAAATACATTGGAAACGGGGAGAAAAGTAATTGTCAATGGTAAATAATGAATGTAGGCGTTACTGACAGAAAGGAATTACCCGTATAATATTAATGCATGGCTAATGATTTTACTATATAAACACATTGAAATGGAAGGAAGGGGTTATCTGTGGCGAAGAATTAATGCAGGCGTTACAGAGGGAATAAGTCTATAATAATTATTATGCAAATGCACGTCTAATGATTTTACATTAGGAAAGCATTGGAAATGATATATTACTTTATTATAGAGATGCGCCGAAAATCAGGTAAAAGAATTAATGCAGGCATTACTGACAGAATATGGATATTATACGTGTAAATGGATAATACATGTATGCATACTAAAATAATACAAATATCTTAGTGGAATACTATATTTGGGAACAAAAGGTATTCAGACTGTGTGAAAGAAAAGTCCTTGAAATGTAGATGTGCAATTATTAGCGTTCCAATGCTAACGTCCAGAGATTAGGTGACCTTTAAACTTTAGTTACATTTACAGTATATATAACCAGCCCTTTCAATATTTTCTGATTGCAAGAAACATATATACATGCATAGCAGACACAACAGTGTTATATCCTGAGATAGACTTATTGATTATGTTTATTGACTGTACTGTATGTATTGATTACAATTCGGTTTATTGACAGCATATGGATAGTATATTCATTGCATTCATTTCGATTAGAATCGTTCGTATAAGCTTACATATATAAATCGAAAATTCAAACGTGCATGGATATTGTATGCATCTCTGTATAAAGGTTAATCCAGCGATAGAGAAACCTGCCTTAGCGAAACGGCTTTAATAATTGCTTATTGCAAGTTGGAAGTACGTGACGGCAAAATCGCATCATGTTAAGGACAAATATCTCCAATAAGGACGTCCACAGGACATGGGCAGTGGACGTTTTGCTTCTGGCACAATTCCACTGTAATTTCTCTTGAACATGATGGGATTTCGCTAAACTCATTACTTACAGGTCACAAGATACGTATCTCTTTATCTCCTTTCTTCCTCCCTTCATTTCGCTCTCTCTCTCTCTCTCTCTCTCTCTCTCTCTCTCTCTTTATGTCTCTTTTGAATGTGAGCGTGCACGCTCATGTACAGATAAACACGCGTGCGTACGTTCAGAAGCATCAAAGGTACGCTTTACTTAAAAACTGGCGTAGCGGTTACCGGCACAGAAACGGAATAGGCAAACTGAGTTCAAGTTTTGGCCGAGGTTGCTTACGTTCAGTTCGCACTAATGCCCTTGGGAAATACATGAATCCTCCTCTCCTACCTGTGATGGGTAAATAGGAAAGGTGGATCCCTTTGGCCCCGTAAAGCATTCCATAATAGCAACTCCACTCTGTAAAAAGAACTACTTGCTAAAACCGCAATACGGCCCTATGCACCACTGGGAGTCTATAGGACTAAAGATAACTGGGTTAGAGTGAGTAAACCAAATCAATTAAATCTAATCCAGTTGATTTTCCAAAGAAAATAAACCAGTAACATTTCATATTTGCTGAAGAACAAGATAGACAGAATACTTTGACGAACAGTTTTCAATCCTTGTCCACAAAGGCATGTATGCTTCAGTAACTCATGATAGATAGATAGATAGATAGATAGATAGATAGATAGATAGATAGATAGATAGATGGATAGATGGATAGATAGGGAGATAGATAGATAGATAGATAGATAGATAGGGAGCGAGAAGGAGAGATAAATTCTGTTTAAAAGTCCCACTGATAAATTCGTCGTGCAGTATGGAGGCACTTTCATTTATAAACCATTATAACTGGAGGTAGCACAGCGTGGAGTAATGCCGATCTATGAACCATAGAAATTGGCGGTTGCACGATACGTGACTACGTCAATCTATGAGCCATTATAATTAGAGATGGCGCAGCACGGTACCATCATAAATGGATGTAATGCAGCATGGAACGATGTTGATCAATGAATAACAATTGCAGTTTGTGCAGCACAGGACTACGTCGGACTATGGATAATCATATTTGGAGTTAATGAAGCATGGGGCGACGTCGATCTATGAACCATCATAAGTGGTGGTAGTGCAGCATAAAACAACGTCGATATTAGACTAGTTAATACCCGTGAGCAAATCCACGGATATATTTGAATTTCTATGAAACGATTTTTTAAAAAATAGTGAATCTGTTTCAGTCGAAGAGTCCATAGTTTCATCAGCAAATGTTTTACCCCTGTGTGAGAGAGTCCGTGTTACAGACAGAAAAACAAAAAGGTCACACTGCTCGTTAAATAAGTATATTAAATTAGCAATTAAATTAGTTAGTATCAGACCATCAGTAGTGGGAGATCCAATGAGGATTGAACCCACTAAAAAAAGGCCAGCAAGATTAGCTATTTTTATTTGGAAGATTTCTAGCTAGACGAACGCAGATGCGATGCCCTTGGCATTGCTCTGTGTAGTCTGGACCACCGGGATTATGGTTCGCCCTGTGATCAAGTCAAGTGCTCGTATGTAGGACTAAACACGTTCGCGTGTGAGGTTCCCCACGTTAAACCAACCTTGTGTCATATTCTTTTCACGCAGGGGTTCGGGTAAATAGGAACTTGCTGATCATCCAAATTTGTGTTTGGATTGTTTCACACAAGGTTGTTCTACTCTAAAGACGAGCTAAAAACTTAAACTTACATTTTGCACAGGGAACGGTAGTCAGTGTTAACCCCCGAAAACGCTTTTAACTAATGATAGCGTTTGACATATGCCGTCATATATAGGAGATACTACCCAAAATGTTCGGTGCATACGAACAACTCGCGCGGACTAGGAACACAGGAAATATTGGAGAACCGCTGGGATCGCTGCATACGAGAGGACTACTTCAAAGGAGACAGTGGGGGCTAGGTGTTAACGTAATTGTTTCATGGTAAAAACGAACTCTTAGATAGCTCCTTGTTTAAACAGCATATATAAATGCCTGTCTTGAAGATCAGCATTCAAAATCATGTCTTTTTTTACCTAGGCACGATCACTGACCCCTAACGCTGATGTGAAGCACGCAAAACTATCTTATTCGCTGTAACAGGCCAAGACGTGAATAACTTTTAAGCATCCTATGTGTGATTGGTGGTCAATAGAACTGTGCTTTCGGGAGTACACTCAACCCTCTCTATCGAACTATTCCTGTATCAATATATTAATTCTTGTGTTGCCACTATTGAAATATATGTATTCTTTAATATCTATTAAGCTTAGATTAGTACGACACAAAGCAAGATAGTGCTTCCAAGTTCTTAGCTGTTTAAAAGAAAAAGCATTCAAAATCTTGGTTTTTACCTGGGCACGATCATGGAACCTTGGTACCAGTGAGAATGGCGGAACTATTCTATTTACGATGCAGGCATGGTTGTTCGCTGCCACTTTTCCAGGGAAGAGTAAAAGGATATATTTTCGTGGGGGGGAGGGGGAAGAATTATATATTTGGAATATATCTTAACAGCAACCCTGTTACCAGCGGATAATAATGCCATAGGATACCTGATCCAAGGGGTGGGGACGCCTATGGAGGCAGGCCTTAAAACTCTTTTTGCATGACTGTACTTGAGAAAATACGTAACTATTTCAATATAGGTCACTGATATTTACTAAGCTTGTTTTAGCATGGCACAAGGCTACACATGTTGGGAACTCAGTGAGGATCAAACTTGCTACAATAAAATTGGCTTGCAAGACTATTTTGCGAACCCTTTCTCCACGGTGAAGTGTTCGTTTCTGATATAAGAGTAGGAAGATACTTTTGATCTTTACTAAGTTTACTATTGCATGAAACCAAAGCTAAGGGAATATAGTTAGGAGGATTGTGTTTCGCCAATCTTCAAAATTGGAAAGCCTTGATTGCTCTGAAGATCAACATTCGAAATATTGGCTTTTTATGTGGGTTCGAACACTGACCATCTGCATTGGTGGGCAATACGAAACTATCTCAATCACGAGGCGAGCCACAACGCATGTAAACATTAGCTACCTTAAAAATGATGCAGATTTATTGAAACGAATGTATCAATTAATGAGGAATATATTTTACCGATATCTTCAGAGATTCTCAGAGAATAATGGTTTGGGATAAATATAGAACTGAGAATATAATAGAAAGAAGGCGCAATAGAAGTGGGAGGAATAATAAAGAAAAAGAATAAATACTGAGTAATAAGGCGAACAGAATGACAAGCAAATTGTACAGAACCAGAAGGGTGTAACAATGAAACGATAAATATTTCGAATCTTGAATGGAACAGACGCAATAAAAGGAGAGATAATGGAATATAAAGAATAACAATATGACTGCACTGTTATTCTACAATTCTGCTTGAAGATTAATCTTGAGAATTGGGTATTCTCATAGACTTCTACCGGGTGACGGCTGAGAATAACGTTTCCCCCAGTCCATAGTATGGCTGATCACCGAGGCCTCCGGTTCGGTAGATCGTAGGTTCAATCTATGACTGAGTCATACCAAAGACTTTTAAAATGGTACTCAATGCCTCTCTGCTCAGCATAAAGATTGAGAAGGGTGAAATCCATCAGTCTATCTCACCAAGACACAGCCGTGATGGGTGCCCCAACGACGCCGTACAGGACCAAGGACCATGGACCAAGTCCATATTATGGCTGTGCAAACGGACATAAAATTACATTTATGTGTCACTACCAAACAAGTCAAGAGACGTATTTACAGTCACAGTAACAAGTTGTGAATGTCCAAAAGGGAATGTTCTGGTTATCAATAATTAATTGAATGTCCTGGGATGTAGTTGTTTTTTTAAGGGGTTCCCTAGAAAATGTAATTATTGAAAAGAGTTCCCCGAGTAGTTAAAGGCCACTGAAGTAGACCATTGTCCCGTGTATTCAGTTGACGCTTAACAGAATGTTACCAAATATAGCTGACACCTGCACAACGACGGAAACCAAGTTTAGGATACAACTTCCAATGAATCGGTGTTTAAAAAGGCAACGTTTGTCTGTCTATCAGTTTCACTATCTTAAGCTCTGTGTGGATAGAATTCGGTAAATGTTCAGGTAGACAGAAAAGCTTCTCTCTTCCCCACATTTCTCCGTACACAAAAATATAAACGAAAGAAATGAGAGTTTAATGTACAAAGCAAAAATAAAAACGAAAATCTGGGTGGATTTTTCTCCAGACTGATCGATTAGCAAATCGCTTATACTTATTTATGAATCAATATTTATGAATCAACAAATGGCTTGCTGACTTTTTTTCTCAGTCCAAATCAGCAAAAAATAACATCGTAAAGTTAAAAATATCGCCAGCGCCCTTCAACCTGAATGGAAAGACATCTTTGGCTATTCTCCAAGGGGAAATAACTCTACTTTTTTTCTGTCGGATTTTTGCCAGCATTCCGTCACATTCCATCAGTTTTTTTCTTTATTATACCGATTGTTACATATATCTTTTTCTCTTTTTGCTGCCTTGAACTATCGGCTGAACAACTAAGACACGGCTCTGTGAGTTGTATACAGGAAGTGTAGCCACGTCAAAACAAAACCCTAATTACAAGGAAATGTTTAAGATGGTACGGTTTATGGCCTCAGCTGAGTTTCGGTAGAGTTTCTTAATATTTGTACCATCTTATCAGCGAAAACATAATTTGTTTGGCCCAGACACACGTGAATATTCCGAAGGGAAAATATTCATCATTTGGGAGCTACCTAATGATTTATGAAACATATAGAAAATACCAGCATCAATATTATTATGGTTTCCCCTTCCGTAAAAAAGAATTGTGGGGTGTGCGTTCACTCGCACCCCGATAATAATGATCTGATTTCCATCTATTTCTATATAATACTAAAGTCTGATTCGCCAAACAAATTTGACATGCATACTAAGTGGACCTAGGGGGAGGTTTTAAAGTAAAATATATACGACACCACAAGGCCAACTAGTCAATATTATTCTTTGTGTTTCTTATTTCACACGAGCAAGACATATATACTTACGTTGTCAGATGTTTCATTGGTTTCTGTCAAGGCTGACACTGCATATAACAGCGAGTTTCAATATAATTTTATTTGTTCCTTATTTCACACAAAAAAGACATAGCTACGAATGTTTGTCGGTGTTTCTTTTGCTGGTTTCCATATGTCAAGGCTGACAAAGAATATAGCAGCGAATATCTATATCATTCTTTTTGCCCCTTACCTGGCACTAGAAATGCATAGCTACTTATCTTTGTCAGCGCTTACAATAATTCCCATTTGTCAATGTTGTCAATGGATATAGCAGCAATTATCTGCATTATTCTCCTTGCGCCATACTTATCTCTAGAATGACATAACTACTTATATTCTTCAGTGTTTCCTCTTTCCTTCATCAGGTCCTTCTTCACTTTCCTCTTTTTCGACACCTTCTCTTTCCCTCTGTTTTCTAACCCTACTCCCCTCTCTCTCTCTCTCTCTCTCTCTCTCTCTCTCTCTCTCTCTCTCTCTCTCTCTCTCTCTCATTATCATCATCACCTTTCTTCTTTTCTTCTATAGGTCCTTCTTTGATTTACCTTTTTTCACCTATATCTCTTTACCTCTTCCTTTTCCCCTCCTCTTTCTTTTCTCTCTTTCGCTTTTTTTATAATCATTGTCATCCTTTTTGTCAAACTCCAGGACAAAGTCAGGAGTTGACTTTACTTTCATACCGTAACAAGAACAAAAACAATCCTATACGTAAAATCCCCATTCCGCTACCGACCTAGTGACCTAGTGATCGCTAGCCAGGCGTATTACTGACTGAGCTAAATTGACAAATCTTAGATATTAATGAAAATGTATCATACACATATGCATGGCCTTATTTAATTTTAATAAATAAATATAGAAAAAATGTTTTTAATGTTTTATTTATTATATATACAATACAAAAGTTTCAGTAATCATCTTCAGTCGATATAGAAATTGGAGTTGGATTCTTGTTCCATCTATTTTTGGCTTCTCGTTTTGTAGTCTCCTGTCCCTCTATTCGTTCTCCTGTTTTGTTCTATTGCAAGTTTTATCTGTTGTAGACAGAAGTTTCATTAATCATCTTCAGTCGGAATAGAAGTTGGATTGGAGTTTGACCCTGCAGCAGCTAGGCTTGTTCTTAATCAGTTCCTTTTTTTTTACTTTTCCCTGTTCCTCCTCATTATCCCCCCCTTCACTCTCTTTCCCTCCCACCATACTCTACCTCTTTATTCTTCTTCTATCCACCCCCATCATCTTCCTCCTTCTTTTTGTAGTGTTCGTCCTGGCACTATTAATGAGGCAACCGCAGAACAACATTCTTTTCCCACTCCTTCATCCGTCTCTTTCATATTAAAAGAAAATACATCGATGAATTCAACAAGAAAAGGACAAAAAAAAAACACAAACCAGTGACCGAGCGAAAATGTTTAAAAATACAAACCGGCCAACGAAGATCACAAGAAGAGAGCGTCTTTCACCAGATGAAGACGCGCATCCAAGACCGCTTGGTTGCTTTCAATGAATGGCAACAGAAATATCTCTTTAAATAGCCACGTAGCAACATGAAGATCCGAACCAAAAAAAAAAAATCTGCTGTCCCAGGCAAAGAGATCTGTGAAGATACAAAAAGGTAAAAGAAAACGAACCAAAGTTTGTTGATAGTTAATGTTTGAGTCGAGACCAGAATTAATATCAAAACATATCAAGGGAGCATGATGTGTATTATTCAAGATGTGTATGCTTAGAAAGAGACTAAAGGTTTGAGTTGTTTTTTACTTTCTTATCTTCCCAATAAAAAGTGTTGTTTCTCCTCAAAATCTACTTTGTTTGTGGCCACATTCTAGTTTCCCAGCCATTCATGGGAGAAAATGGATTCCACTTGTCAAAACAAACATCAACTGCGACTTGTTCGACGCGGGCTTCTCTTTCAGCTTGGCTAGTTTCATTCAGCCAATAAGTCTTACGTCACCTTCTTCCAGTGGTCCAGATTTCGCTTGGCGCCGAAATGGATCAGTCGGAAAAGTTTCTGAAATGAACATTTTGTTGACATGAAGTAGGGGCGAATAACCCACACGCACTCACGCACTCACGCACGCATAGTGTCTAGGATCAGAGTACCCGTGCGGCCCTCTGTCTAGAATCAGAGTGAAGTATCTGTGCACTCACTGAAAATTGTTACACACAAAACTTTATATACATAAATACACATTGTGTTTAATATATAGAGATGTGTGCGTGCGTGTGTGTGTGTGTGTGTGTGTTTGTGTGCATATATGTATATATATGTTTATATATGCGGGTATATACGAGGGTCGATCAGTAAGACAATTCTGAACTGTATTATATTTGATCTATTTGATTGATATTCACGACTGAATTAAGTGCATTGACAAGGAAGGAGATTATGTTGAAAAATACATATTTGTTGTGTACAGTAAATGCTTTTTCATCATTGAGCTACGGACTTATTGATTCACACACATACACACACACACACATATATATATATATATATATATATATATATATATAATCGCTAAAGTTTGTTTGTCTTGGCAAAACGTCGCCATTTCTCAATGAATCTTTACCAATTTCTGCAAGGAGGTCCAGATGCACCCCAAAATAATGTATGAACAAAGAAAAACCGGGTCCTCCGGGGTATTATCTGATACAACCTCCCTTTCTAATGCTCTCTGTACCAAAATATTTGTTACATTTAGATATAGATTTCTATTAGCAAATGTCACAACAATTATAGGACAGAAGTGCGAAAGCATGCCTCAAAGAATCCTATATTTGGAGACGTGTGGGAAAACTTCATCTTTCTACCAACGTAAGAGTTGCACTTAATAGAGATATCTCAGCAGTTTGCAATTGTTTTTCTTCAACTGGGAAATGGTCAGCTGCCAGTAGTCACTGAGAATGGAAATGTCACAATACCAAACTATTGTGGAACGATCACCAATACATCTCAAGAAATTCTATTTCATCCTAGCCTTTCACTCTCCCGGGCCCTGGAAGATGCTTAATTCCGATGCTTGGGTACTGGATGATGCTAAATTATGACGCACGTGTATTGGAAGATGCTTAATTCCGAGGCCTGGGCATTGAATGATGCTAAATTCATACGCCCGAGCACAGGATGATGTTAAATTTTAACGCCCGGGCACTGGAAGATGCCAGATTCTAACATTCCGGTCAATGAAAGGTCGTAAATTTTGAACATTGAATTACGTAAATATGTTAAGCTAGTAGGAATTTCCGGCGTTACCCGACGATAAAAGAAAACTTCTCGCACAGATCTGGCCGGGACCACGCACACTCCCGCGTACTGTTTAGCATTATTTATTCGCTCATGTTGTTAAATGTGAGGTTTCTTTTTCTCAAAACCAATGAAACTAATAAATGTCTTCATAATTATCATATTCTGTCGGATATAAAATTAACCATCATTTGATTTCACACACACACACATATATATATATATATGTGTGTGTGTGTGTATGTATGTGTGTGTGTGTGTGTGTGTGTGTGTGTGTGTGTGTGTGTGTGTGTGTTTCTAGGGCAGATTGGACTCACTAGCCTTGGGAAGGCGATCAGTCTAGGAGGACAACTCTTATTCCAAACCGGTGAGTGGAGCCCCCTAAAGGCGATGTGACACACAGTTTGTCATAGCTCCTGCATCCAAGCTAATGCCAGACATATCGCTCTCTGCTTTCCTTTGGACTACATCAACAACGCCGAGAGGGGTATTCCGACGACAATTTCCAACCACAATTTTAGCTTACAGAAAACCAACATCATCAAACATATACACAATTCCACGAAACGACGATGCATCGAGGCTGCGCTCATATCTGAATGTGAAATGATATCCCCAAAACCTGGGTACTTCCAACTTGCAACAGCCCTAAATAAGCGTATTTCAAAATTATAAATGAGCACATACACTCACATGGTATTGGATAAAATATATAGGTTTATATCACAGGCATACACACAAACACCAGCACCCATATACAAACATACATCCACCTACACATGTATATGAGCATATACATAGCTAGCTTTACACACACACCAGAACCCCCTTACTCAATAGAAGGAACGCACAGGCATAGGCAGACACACAATAATCTGACCTTACAGATCACTTCAGGATTCATACTCGGCTGGACAGAATTCCAGGATACATCAATCACACCAACCACTCCTACCTTTTCAACAGCTGACAGACACAACCACCTAATCTAAACACCCCGCCCCCTGCCCCACCCGCTTTATAGCCGATACACATACACAGACCAACCTAATCTAAAAATCCCTCTTCAAGCAGAGAAAATATTCTTCATTTCATTTCGACCTCCTGGTATGGATAGCAGTACTTTTTTGCTATGTTCAAATTTCTTCTGATGAAGTAGTTCACACCGACGAAATGCATATAGGCTTATCTTCATGATAATAAATATG
>VCCN01002572.1:6500532-6510765 GCA_006491835.1 Architeuthis dux
AGCCAAGCTATGTTTGGTGAGATTCTACGAATTGCGGGAAGCTTTGAAAATATTACTGCGCAACGCTATAGAGAGTAATTTGCTCGTTTGAATGACACATTGGAAAAGAAAAACCTTTTTCCTAACAAGTCGACGGAAGATTTTGCTGCATGACAATGGGAGATCTTGCTGCAAAAACGACGAAGCAAAAGATCACGAAACTAAAATGCAGTGTACTCTTCAGACCTGTCACTTTAAGACTTTCACTTGTTTTGTTCGATGCACAGATGGTGCAAAGTCATATAAAGATTGGGGAAATACTTCCATAACTGAATAACGATGCTATAAATCTATATGAATAAAAGATTTTTTTCACAAATATGTGGAATACATGATTTAGATAAAAGGTAGTCTAAACGTCAGAGAAAGCCAAGGAAACTACTTTTTTCCGGCCTTGTGTTATCTGTACTAGTATGGTGTTTTTTGTTGTAGATTTTGAGTGCCTTTCTTCTGGCGTTGTGAATGAAAGATTGAATAATGATGCTATGAATTGATATGAATAAAAGATTGTATCAAAGATAATGCTAGAAATTTTACCTTAATATGATTGAAGATATAATTTAGCTGGAAGGTGGGGTAAAGTCTTTGAAGGCAAGAGAAAATATTTTGATGTTTACTAGAGTTGTCGGCTTAATCTGACAGAAGGATTTCCAAAATGTGTGATAATATGCTAAAAAACAATTTTTGACTTTGTTATTTATTAGACATTTATCGTAAAGTACATATGTCTTGAATAAAGGTACTTTGAGCAGAATTACTTAGGCTTTTATTTAATATACTTACATTTTGAACGAAGATACATATATTTTTAATAAAGGCCTGCACGTTTTTAATATAGATACTAATGTATCTAAAAGTTGGAATAACCCTCTAACAAATTGAGTAATAGACATTCTTGATAATGGCCTTCACTATGAATTAATATTTACTAATTTGTAACGCATTTTCCAAGTACCGCTCACTGAAATATACGTATTCAAATCCTTGACTGTACAGCAGGAGGCTTCGGAGTTCTGTCTACTATGTATGATATCATCGCATTGGACGCAGTCATGCATCTTGGAGATTATTGGTATTGTTTTTAGTAAGTGTTTCATTTGTAATATATATTCCCTCAATAAAGCATCTCATGAATTTATGATAGCTAAGCTCGGCTCAGTTGGCTCTGAGTCACGCGACACATGGGGCAATGATTTTGTTTTCATTCCTAGAAGGATCTATGGTGATCAAATCATCGTTTGTAGCAATTGTGGGATTTTATGGGGCCCGATGTACTAGCCTGACGCCCCAAATGGACTGCCTTACGGCGCCAAATGTTTCCAACCGCTCTGCTATTTATCTATAGCTGGATTCATATCTTTCCCAAGAGCATTAGCGTGAACTGAACGCAAACTGTCCCGGTCAGAGTTTGAACTCGGTCCGCTAATTCCACTCTCCGTGCCCTTAACCAATTATTTATAGCGATATAATAAGTTATACAAGCGTTTGATGTGGTTTAGTTCAGTTGTATGACTTTGAATGACCTGTTGGAATTATCCGGTTATATAAACTTAGAATTGAAACGAAAGAGCTTAGGCAAAAGCGACTTCGATAGAAAGATTGGCCCTTTTGTTAAAATCCGAACCGTTAACGCACTACGCACACCTTGTTCGAATCCTGCATTAGATTCCCTCTTTAACGCGGGCCATTTTGGAATTTTCTATTACTGCTTGTGCCAGACCAAAAATAGAAGATTACAGCGTGGACTGACAATTGCACAATGGTTTCATTCGATGGCTTGAAGAAGTGAGCCATTTAAGACTGCATTGTGTGTCTGATCTCATGGACCAGGCTGTTAAAGTATTACAGCCGTAGGCTTTGATGATCGAAGAGAAAGCTGAAAACGATTGATGTGAAGTCTAAGGAAAAAAAAACGGCAAAGGGAAGTGGAAGTTGATTGATCGGAAGGAAAAAGGAAAGAAATCGAGTTGGTATAAGGTAAAGACATTAGGATTGGGGGTGAATAGCAGTAGTAGAGTTTAACAAAAGAAAGATAAGTCTGGTTTAGTCACTCAATAGAAAGCGTCACGTGACCAACGTCTTTTGGCAGCACGCTTTGTTGGGGGTGATCAATTAAAACATTGGGAAAAAGGGGTGATCAATGAATAAGTTTATTCTCTCGCTAAAAGACCTGAATTTAAAAAAAAAAAAACAAGCGTGGACCCTGCGGGACACAAACTGATGGACCAATTTAGCAGAACTTAGTGGGAGGATTTTGTAAAAACAAAAAAAAACAACGTTTTTCTAGATATAATATATAAAGGAGTAAACATTTAAATGTTCAGCCCTCTAGCTCCATTGGTGCGGCCTGAACGCGTGATACATAAATATATTGATAGCCGGCCAGATCAGCCAAAAAACTGAAGAAACCTATGTAGACAGTTTTAGCTGATGGTTTCTAGAAAGAAAGAAAGAAAGAAAGAGAAAGAAAGAAACAATGATAAGATAAATAAGAAATAATGAAGAGTATATCGACCCAGAGTGTTGTGATAACAGCAATAACAGCATTATGTAGAGAAAACTATTAATAAAACTAGAAGCCAGTCAAAGAGTGCACGTCTCTGCCAACGCCATTGTCGGGGGAAGTAATTGTGCATGGATCCGCCCCAGAATTTAATCACTTTGTCCGTAGCCTATCGCCCACCCTTCCGCACAATTTCATTGAACTTTTGGAGATATCGTGTGGACAGATACGGACTTTTGGCGATATTATGTGGTCTGGACATATACGACGTAGGGGTGGTAATAGCGCATGGATACGCCCCAAAATTCAATCACTCCTTCCGTAGCGCATTTCCCACATTTCAACATATTTCATTGAAATTCTGGCGATAACGCGTGGACAGTCATGAGCGTATACATAATTGTATGAAAAAAATGGAAAAATATCTCTCAATCAAAATAATATTCTTGGATCCACCATAAAGAATTCAACCAGCTCTACTTTACCCCATTGGCCACCCTTTCACAGAATTTCATTGGAATTAATTGGGAACTGTTGGCGATGTCATGGGGACAGACAAACAGATAGACAGACGAAAGGACGGACGAAACGAATACATATACCTCTCCAACGAAGTAATAATAATAATAATAATAGTGAAAATGATTAATCTAAAAATGTTTTAAAAAATAACATTATTGAGTGCTGAATGTCAACGTCAAACTCTTCTTTTTAAGTTTTTTTTTTCATATTACGAAATTGCTTGTAAACATCAAGGTTTTGGAATGATCTATTATTTACATGTATTTGCATTGAAGCTAATTCATGCACTCTCTTTTTTTCCTCGTAAAGAGTAGCTTCACTCTGTCAGACAGCCTCTGTGTTGCTTTCGACCTGACTTATTATATGCTGTTTAACCAGTGCATCTCGCCAGTAATAGAAATTGTGTGGGTTGTGTATTATTAATGATGTACTTCCGTATATTATAAAAAAGAGAGAGATCAAAATAAAACTTTTTCATTTTTAAAAGACTGGGTCGTTTTTCCTTGCAAATCGACAATATTTACTCTAGTAATGAACAGTGTGATTTTCTTGGTCGTATCACTGGGCTCTTCCACTTGGAAAGGGAGGTAAAATGTTGCTAGAAAAATACTTCCTGCCCACCGTTTCAAACTATGCACTATTCTTGGTAAACGAATTCAGTATCTCAATCCAAATATATCCGTCATTTTTTCCCCACTGGGATTAACGAGTAGATCATATGAAAAAACAGATCAGGACAGACGTCATGTATCAATGATCAGTAAGCTAATGTTGCAGGCCGTTGTTTGTGGGTTCGATCCTCATCTGATCTTCCAGTATAGGTGGTCTAATACCAATTCATGTTAAGTTATGCTATCTTATCATATAAAAGCCAAAAATAGCAACTTAGTATGTTTATTTGGTTGTATGATTGTCTGTCGTGTCCGCTAGCTGCTAGATTCTCGGAGACGTTTCTGGCCAAAAACTCGTAAAGGTGGCCAAAAATTGCCAAATGCAAATACTCTCAGTACACACCAAAAAAGGGAAGTCAAACTGGCTCAAAATTTAAACCAAAATTTATTTTGTAATGAAATAAGTTATATTTTTAACAAAATCAGTTTCTTTCTATCACTTTTTTCATGCCGCAAGACATTAGTGGTGACTTTTCTTACGTGACAGTTTTTCTTAAGACTTGAACGATCACTCTTTAAAACCGCTTGAATTGAGTTGAGACTTTCAAAAAACTGAAAATTAGGTACTTGAATTAATAAAAAGAAATTATCTATTTTTTAACGGGTATATGCTAGTACTTATATAATAAACAGTGTGATTTTCTAGGTTTGCTGTCCGTAACACTTGACTCTCTCACTAAGGGGTAAAGATTTTGCTGATAAAATTACCTCCTTCCCACCTTTTTAAACTATACTCTTCAACTGAAACAAATTTGCTATTATTACTATTATTTACTTAGAAAATCGTTTCATAGAAATTCAAGTATATCCGTGGATTTCTTTCACGGGTGTAGCGGTCACTTTTATTAAAATACCAAAATAGGGCTAGAAATATCAAGCTGGCTTTATCACCTCGACGGGGCCAGCTCTGAAGCCTATGAAGTACGAAAATAAGGATTAGCTTCCTTTTTCGTGACATCAGCACGACTATAAAAACCCTAGTTTTACGATAATCCAGGCCTTCCAGCAGTGCTTCACTCGCCTGTGCCTAACGCTTTCTGGAGCGTAAACAAAACTCTTCTTTTCATCCACTTAATATTTAGGCCGCCTAGGGTCCAGTAAGTCTTTTTACATCCCTACTTTTTTAACTATGGACATTTCTTCAAATGCCGTCTCTTCTTGCTTCAGATCTTTGTTCATTCTCTCTACATTCCTTTTCGCCCAAATTAGGAATAAACGCCTCAAATATAGGCCATTCGAGAATTAACGATGACCACCGATTAATTTAGTTTCTGCTAAATCGGGCTAGCGGTGCGACTCTTAACTGATTTCTTTTGTCCTGATCACGTATCACCTAGGTATTGGTTCACATATCTAACGCTGCATCAAACAAAATCTATTTCGGTACAGGAAAACTGGCTAACGACAGAAACTATTATTTACTTTAACTCTTCATTCTGCATTCACAAAAAACCTCTCACTCAAACTCTTTTTACACATACGTATTTTTTTAATTGTACCTCTTTTCATTTTATGTTTATTAAATGTAACCTTTTCATTTCTATCTGACTCCTTTGGTAACTGCCTTATATGATGGCTTCTTTGTTCATATTGCCCGCCATAAAACCAATATGGCCGATTATTGCCTTCTTTATTTTGACCACGTGGCCTCCTTCCTCCTACAGCGAGAACAGCGAGTATTAGTCCTACACTCGCTACTACTTTTTGACCGCTATTTTCAAATAGAGAAACCAACGTTCTCTGTCAACTTACAACTTTAATAATTAACTTCTTCCTTGTTAACATCTTTATATATTTGCCAATACTAATCTTGTAGCAACTCCAACTCTACACGGGTATTAACTAGTTGGATTAATAATGTATACGATTATCCAGGTCAATATTGCACAATGATGTGGCTAGAGTGTATCCGTATAAATTGAGACTAAATCTATTAGCATTTCTATTAAAATGTATATGTACCTTTATTCAAGACATAAGAACTTTACGAAAATAAATGCCTACTTGATTTCAAAGTATTATAAAACAAACAGTTGGCTTAGTAAATTATCATAATTTTGGGAAATCGTTTTGTCAAATTAATTTGGCTTTCTCTCATACCTTAGCAGACATGAGGCGACCACCAGGCAAGCAGAGAAAATCCTCCTGTGAAATGTTACAAAGCAGCGCGAGAAATGGTTGATTAAGGAAAATAAAAACAAAAAAATACAACAAATTCTCCAATTATCAAAAGCTCTACGATCAGTTTGGTCAAGAAAATTGCTTAACAAGGATAATTAGGCAAAAACCTTCATCACATCCCACAGAGGGAAACATCAAATCTTGAATAAAGGTACTTATATCTTGAATAATGGCACATGTTCGGATAAAGGTACCTGAGTCGTGAATAAAGGTACTTATAGGTTTAAATAAACGTACTTAGGCATTGAATAATTCTTTGGTTTTTAAAAAACGTATATGTTGAGTAAATGTGCGTAAGTTTTGAATGAGGTACTTATATTTTGAATAATGGTATTTATATCTGTATAACTCTGTAACCTTCATCAAATATACTTCAAATTGCTACTATTGGGTTGTATCAGATTAGATCCTTGAACAATGCTTCAGGATACGAATTAACTCCGTGTTTTGTCCTCTGTTAAACATAGAGATCTCGAATGGACCTGGCTCTAGAACCTGTAACATAAGATCGACGACATTATCAGCTTTCCTCGTTTGATTATGAAACCTATACCAGTTTTCTCGGTGGCCGATATCTCAATAACTACGAGTCGATGCGAAAACTGTTCGACGCGCAGGTTTGAGACGAAAATAATACAAAAAGAAAAAGATTTCGTAAGTGAATTTTCCAGCTCAAGTGGCGATTCGTAGAAAAGACCCTCAATCTCCGTGGAATCAATTTTACGATTCTATAGTTGATCGGTGGCTACTGTGGAGGCCCGGGCTGTCATGGTGTCAAATTGGCTCGTATACATGATGCGGAAAAGCATAGGAAACAAAAAAAGGTCTTAATAATATCAGGAAACGATAGTTGTCCACTGTTGCACAGCAAATGAAAAAAATATACATGTCTGGTTAATCACTCAATAGAAACTGTCACATGACCAATGTCTTTTGGCAGCAATGGGGTGATCAATTAAAAATTGGGAAAAGGTGTGATCAATGCATAGGTTACTTCTCTCACCTTTTGTTGGTCAGTGATAAAAGTTTGAATTTTCAAAAAACAAGTGAGAATGCTGCTGGACACAAACAAAGGTACCAATTTGGCATAAACTTACATAGCAAATTGAACCCCTCCCCCCACTAAAAACCTAATTGGAGGGGGTGATTTTCAAAGAACAAAAGCACGTTCTTTTTAGCTATAATAAGAAGTAAATGTTGAAGATTTCAGCCCTCTAGCTCCATTAGTGCAGCCTGTACGCGTGGTTTACGGTCTGTGGAGCAGCCAGCCATCATTGTCATGTAAAATAATGTTGCGTCCGTCGTACGAAACTACGGCTTAGATATATTTCAGTTACTTCTCTTCAGTGTTGTCAATTTAGATATTTTATATCTAAATTTAAATAACTCTAAAGAGTGAGAGTCAAGAAAGAGGATGCATAGAAACTATGAAGAAAGATCTATAATCTGTATTTTTTTTTATTAGATTTCTCAAAAACCGCCGATCTAAAAAAAAGCTTCGAACTCGACATTGCACTGCCTTGTGGGATGACTAATATATCTGGTGAATGTCAACTTCACACAATTCCCAGTTGTCGAGTAATCGCGATGCATAGATTTATCGAGAACCGCTGATCCAAAGAACTTCAAACTCGACACTGCACTCCCTTGTGTGCTGACTAATATATCTGGCGAATGTCAACTTCGCACAATGGCCAGTGGTCGTGTAATTTTGGTGCATACAACACACAGAGATTACTTCAGTTGTAGATGGTAAAATCCACTCGCGGAACTACTTTTATTCTGTGTTGAAAGAAACTGGGATTCTGAACAAAAAGATTTCTGATAGTGTTGAATCGATCTCTTCCCTACTTTTAAAGATTGTTGCTGCCGAGTGTTCCAGTGATTTGATTGGATGGAAATCTTAATACACTAAGCCGGTTAAGCTTGTAAAATATCCCAACCTCACTGATTTGATCTTCATCTGAAATTATTTTACTGAACGTGGATTAAATGAGATGAATATTGGAAAAGTTAAAAACATGAAAAAGAATAAATAAATAAATAAATACGTATATTGGCTTGTTCCGAATGTAATGACGCATTTGGAAAGACGGAATAAAAACCCGTTCAAATGTAGCCAAGTTTAAATTCGTAAAGAAGAAGGCCGAAGAATGGATCGGCCGATACGTCGTATTTACAACACAAATAACAAAAATGAGTTCAATCGTCCGTGTCAGAACCATTTGAACATAATTGTCGTTCAAATAGTTATTTGGTTGATTGAACTCCTTCTTGTTGTTTGTGTTGTTAACACGACGTTTGGGCTGATCCATTATTCGGCCTTCTTCAGGTGTAATATCCGAATATAAATAAATAATTGTATTTACGTTATCCCCTGTAAATGTGGAAAGATCTATACGGGGAAAACGGGCCACCCCCTTAAAGTCAGATGTGAGGAACACAGAATAGCCATAATCAAGAGTGAGATAGAAAAATCTGGAATGGCCGACCATATGTGGAGGAGGAAAGGCGACCACTTTCATCTCTGGAAGGAAGTCCGGATTAGTGACATACGACTGAATGTATTAGTCAGACAAGTGCGGAGTTCAACCCGATGTGGCTTCCGCTTCTCAACAGGGACAAGGTATGGAAATCCAAACCTGACAAGGCAAGGATAAAAATCCACCCGAATACTACGTTATAAGCGTTGCCTTCATTGAAGTAAAAAAAACTTATGTTTACCCCATCACATTCGGATATTACACCAGATGAAGGCCGAAGAATGGACACAAACCACAAGAAGGAGTTCAATCGTCCGAAGAGCTATTTGAATGTTAATGACCCTTCTCAAAACTATAAAAGAAATAATTGTTATCAATCAAAAAGTTCAACTATGAAACTAATTCTATGAACGAGTAGAGACCTAGTATTTACACAACATTATCCTGATCTCTTCGTTTTCACTCTAGGTTGGCAAGCTTTCGGTAGAGCCAGCTCAACATTCAAGAACAAAAAGATCCCATTAGTTTTAAAAAGAAGGGATTACGACCAATTCGACCTTCTGATAGTCATCTATGGAGCTGAAACATGGAACCCAGCAAAAAGAATGGCTCTCAAACTAAGAACCATGCAACGTGCCCAAGAGAGGACCATGCTTAACATCACATGAAGAGATCACGAGACAGCACAGTATATTAGAGAAACAGCAGGAGTCAGTGATATCAAAGAATCCATTAGAAAACTCAAATGGCAATGGGCAGACCATGTTGCAAGTATGTCAGACAACCGCTGGACATCACGACTCACATGTTTACCCAGAGATCATATGCAGAATTGCGGCCGCCAGAAAATAAGATTTAGACAGGTTCAGGAGATATTGGCACTGCGACGCCCGCGATAGAGAGATCTAGCGAATCTTGGAAAAAGTCTATGTCCAACGACATACGTTAAAGGGATGATGATGATGATGATGATGATGATGATGATGATGATGATGATGATGATGATGATGATGATGATGATGATGATGATGATGATGATTTAGATTTAGATTTAGATTTAGATTTAGATTTAGATTTAGATTTAGTCCACAGAAAGTGTGTCATCTTTCAGAATGACAATGCGATTCAGCAAAATAAACTCCCTAAAAGATCAAATCGTTAAGCAAGCAGAATATACCTCAACGCTGATAATCCCTGAAAGTAATATTTTCCAAGTTTCATTTATTCAGATCACTGGATCGCTTTCTGTTTTATTTTAAGTGATCAATTCAGTATTATCATGTCTAGAATGATAGATTATTTTAACGGGAAATAAAAGAATTACTTTCACGTTGGTTTTTTTGTTTTCACTAAAAATTTAAATCTTTGTTAGTCAATATTTTGGTGTGCGGGTTCCAGATGGTATCGCACTTTTGGAGACGAAAAAAGAACTGTTGAAATATAACAAGGGTTAAATTTATTTGTCAAGAACATACATTATTAACAGTAATACACGCTCATGATAAAATGAAATTTGTTATTTCTTGCTGTAATAATCTGGAATTCTGTTCGCAAAACTCATATCAGCATCTAAACCAACCTACGACCCGCGGGCCAAATCCGACCAGCGGAGGCTTTTCATTCGGCCCGCAGAGACCTTTGATGAGGATGACCTTTCTTTTTAAGAAAGAAGAAAGAATCCTTACAAAAATGTCTCCGCGGGCCACATAAAAAGCCTTCAATAGCTGCAGGAAGTGTAGATCTGGTCAGTGGTGTTATCGCAGCAGACAACAGTAGACAACAGCTGCGGTACCTTTTGATCTAGGATTCTAGCCGCAAGATCAAAAGATACCGC
>VCCN01002572.1:6564502-6576581 GCA_006491835.1 Architeuthis dux
AGGCACCTAAAAGTAAAAGCAACGTTCAATTTCTCCACTAGTTTGTTTTACTCTTAGGTGGCTAGTTAATACAAAGTTGCTCCTCTTACAACTTATATATATATATATTATTTAAAAGAATAATTGGGTATCCTTTTAGAGCAAGAACGAGTTCATCCTGAACTTCTTACGCCTGGCAACTAGAGTTACAATTTTAGCTATTTCTGAGCTAAATGTGGAATTTCAATAGCTGCTATAAATGTTTCTATGCAAAAGCATTCTAGCCTTAAGTATGAAATCTTACAAAATATGGATGCTTTCACTGTGTATTTAGAGATTGTTTTATAGGCTGTATATATTTATTGCAAAAAGAGAAAACATATTTTCGTGATTTCTATATTACATATTCTTAATTTATAAAACAAAACAATATGCTCCAAAATGAAACGTTTGGCGGGAAAGATTAACTGAAATAGTTTTCGTGTTATCGATGAAAGAAGATGTTTGATGCAATATTTCCAAATATTCTTTTAACTAAAGGCCATGTCTGTATTAAATTAGGCGAGACAAAAAATTACATTAATTTGATCATGTAACATTTTTAATAATGGGAACCAAGAAAAAACGCTGAATGCCAATTTACCTTAATCATTGTTATTAAAACGTCATTTGTTTTATTGCACCTTAATCACTTTCTGTCCTGCAGGTGTGCCACAGACGGCGGCAAATTGGTTGTGCACCTCTATACCGACCGACCTCAGATGCGGCACTATATGGGTGGAGTGGTGTTGGCCACAGGTGTCATTCTGTTTTCCGTACCAGATCTGGCCGTTGAAGTGTCACAATACAACAAACCGAGTCAGCAGATTCATCACGTGATCATTACGCTAAGCAAGACGGGTACGAGCTCTGACTGCTCAGATATCGTCTCCCCTGCATCGACAACGAAGACGATTTGCACGAGCCGAACAACCCCCACGGGGGCAGGACCTCCGGATCCAATAGGCTCCGCACCGAATGGTCCAGGTCTCCTACCGGAACACCACAGTTATGTGTCCACCCAACCTTCAGACTCCAAGATCAGTGTGATGACCTTCTGCAAGACGTTTCCTTTCCACGTGATATTTGACCGGAACTTACAAATTACGCAGCTGGGCAGCGCCCTCATGAAAATGATAGCCCCGAATATATCAACAAAAGGGTTGTTCTTTGGGACCTATTTTGAACTTGTCCGACCTCGAGTCAAAATGGATTACATGTCTTTCTTGTCGAGAGTGAATTCCACGTTTGTCCTCAGTACGACTCCGTTATCGAGAGGAAGTGATGCTATTAATGAGGTAAGGCGTTAAATCCTTCTAACTAAATTACTTTCCCCTACAAAGCATTTTTATACTTCACTATGCACAGTGGATTCGTAGCGATAGGCCTTTGTTCGAATATGCACATATGTATAAACTATATTAATAGTCAACTTAACAATCTTAACTCGTGCGAATTTCTTCGATGAAACATTGTCATAATTATTTTTACTAGCTTTTAAAATCTTATTTCTGTTGTTTGTTTACAACTAGTAGGGGTGTTAGACGTAATAGTCTTCTGTTTGAATGTGGTTGGTGTGGAGTAATTTCCTCGTCTTTGTTTTCTTGTTTTTATACAGTGTTTCGGCTGTGTGCCCTCCGGCCATCCTAGGATGTCTCTTGTGTTCTGGAATGTCGTCGAACCTTGAAATTCCAGAGCACCAACAGACACCCGTGAAAGGCCGGAGGGTACACGACCGACATGTTTTGTAAAACAAAGGAAATTAGCCTGAACCAACTACATACAATGTTTAAATTATCTCGTCTAACAAACCCAAGCATGAATAGTCTTGAGTTGCCCTAATTTCTTAGATCGAGGATTGTCATTATTATTTTTACTCGTTTTTCTTTCATCTTATTTTTGTTGCTTGTTCACACCCAGTAGTAGTATTAGACGTAACAGTCTTAAGATGTCCAAATTTCTTAGATGAAGCATTGATCTAATTTTTGTTGTTGTCTGTTGTTGTCGCTGATGTCATTTTTCATTCTACAACTCTTTTATTCTTTCTAACACCAACAATGTTTCAACTAGGCCCTTCTCCAGTCTTCACGTGTTCTGTGAAGAATCTTAGGTTATTGTTACCTTTCCCGTTTCAAAAGGTTTGTTTCTGGTTCGTAAACTATTACGTTGACGTATGTGGCTGCTGTTGCTACTTAATCATTTGATTTAAGCCAATCAAAATTGTCGTCTGGTTGAGCGAAAATAGTAATCTTCCAGTTTTATAACACAAGAATTTGTTTTTTCTCTCTGATTTGTTTCGTTTGAAGGAACAGTGTCAGAGATAACAAACAAAAAAATTGTTCAATGAATTTCCTTGTTAGTTGCTACTGTATATTCTTTTTAATTTTATAACTATGAAAAGAATGTTTGTTGGTAACCCTAAAACTAACCCTAACCCTAAAGTATATCTTTTATAATTAAATTTAATAAAATGCAGTTTTAAATGGTCAGGTTTTCTGCTTTCATGTGTTCCGTAATACGTTAGTAGCGACAGCAGCCGCATAAGCCAGCGTAATCGGTTACCTCCCTTAGTTTACGAACCAGAAACAAACCTTTACCGGCCGCCGCTCTTCTGCAGGGTTAGCGTTTTTTAGGGTAAGTGTTTTTAGAGTTACTGTTAGTATTTTTATGGTTAGGATTAGGATTTTTAGGGTTAGGGTTATTGTTGGTTGCTGCTTTGATTTGAAATTCGTCATCAGCGCCTGTTATTCTGAAGCTTGAGCGGCGGCTATTTTGAAGCGGGAAAGGTCACAATTGCCGAATCTCAAATGACTTTAAGTGTCTTGGTTCCCTGAGTTGTGTACCTTTACTGCAACTCATTTTGCGAGTATACTTGGTCTTTCCTAAGAAAGCATGTAGCAACCGTTAACGAGCCTCACCGGCAACAGACCCAACAGGGAAACAAGTTCTAAAACCATTTAATATTAACCAGTTATCGTCATATGGTGCCCTACACTTGTAAAGTTATAACGTACTAGACAAAGTCTAATAATTGGGATGCCTCACCGTGGAGATGTAGTAAGTAAGCTAGTTTTTCAAACTATTACCACAGAAGTGTGGTCAATCCTCATATGATACCCCACACTTGTAGCCTAGTGCTGTACTGAAGTTTAGTAATTGCGGTGTCTCGTCGTTGTGCAATAGTTAACAAGTTTGTTTCCAAAGCCGCTACAACTGATGAGAGTTCGATCCTAACTGTGTGCCCCACAGTCATGATTCAGTAAATATCTATGGTCGCCTACCGTGGTGCAAGTTAGAAAGTTCATCTTGCAGACCAATTCGTCAGTGCTGTGAGTTTAATCCCCACCTCACTGACACTTGTGGCCTTATGCCAGACTGATCTGAACTTTCTATTTACGAATAAAGAGATGGAAAAAAAGGTCTGATTATTTTCTCTTGGCTATTTACGGTGTAAAGTTGGAAAGGAATCAACAATCGAAATAGCCCGGTCTGAAATCTTCCAATACAAAACTGACAGAACTACATGCAATAAAAAATCTACGTGTCAAAAAAAACAAAAAAACTAACATCCCCAGGGAAATTATGAATCACCGCCACCCATATATGTTGTGTTGGGGGTAATTAATTAAAAAGTTGGAAAAAGGGGTTGATCAATGAATAAGTTACTTCTCTCGCCTTTTGTTGGGCTGTGATCATTAAAAAAGGTCTGAATTTTCAAAAAACAAGCAGGCACAAACTAGTGACCAATTTAACATAAACTTACATTGCATATTGAACCCCCTCTAAAACCTATTTGGGGGGGGGTTAAAAAAACAAAAAACATTTTCCCTACTCGAACAAGCAGAGGGAGAATGGCGACTGGAACGTGTTGTCAGCCATGGGTTCTCCCCCTTAGTTTTGACAATTAAACCCCCCCCCGCTAAACCAGTTTAGTGGGAGGGTGTTAAAGTGATCCACGGTTTATGCTTTTATTTGATTTATTTAATAGTTATTTGTTGGGGAAGCCAATTTTGGTACATGTAATACCTATGGAGTATTCAGCAAGGGAAGAAGAACTCGTAAGCTGTTACTAACAGGTTAAGCTCACTAAATACTGATAAGTTTTTCGCCAGAGTTTATTTATTGTCAAAATCCAGTCAAAGCCTGTTTTTCTACCGTAACACGAACAACAAGAACAACCTCACCAAACTTAGGAGAGTAACTATTTGGTAAGCGACACTCTTAGAGACTGAGTTAAATTGACAAGTATTACATATCTACGAGAATGTATGTTAGAAATAACCAAGGACTTATTTCATTCTAATGAATAAATACATCTATGAAATAAACATTTCCCTACCGTGATTTGAAATCACTACCAAGTGAATGTTAGCTGGCTCTCTTACTGATTTAGCCAAACTGACAAACTATACTAAAAAATATATTTTTTTATAATCTTTTATTTATTATATATATACAATACAAAAGTTTCAGTAACGATCTTCAGTCGGAATAGAAGTAGGAGTGGAGTTTGACCCTACAGCAGTCAGGCTTGTGGTTTCTTTAGTTAGTCTAAGTTAGTATCATAACTTTCTTTTAAAAGTTCACAGGCTAAGCCCAGCCAAAAGTTGGTTTCTTTTGTTGTTGTTTTTTTTCTCTCAAAACTACTCAATAGCAATCAAACAGAGCCACGTTGTTGTTATGTGCGGACACGTGATTTTAAGTGCGTTTACGTTGCTCTATTCACAAGAACACCAGCTGTATGGCAGAGTGAGACTATTCTCTACTGAGTGCTCTATGGATATGGCCTTGTGCCAAAATTGGTCTTATTCAACAAAGATCTACTCAGAGAACCCACTTCTCTTTCGCTCTGTTGTTCGACGTATATGGGAACTACGCCATATGCCACACCTGGCTATAATATTCAAGGGATGTAACTCTCAACGCAATGCAATGCTACTATCGTGTAGAGCGCCATCACCGAGAATAGACCACTTAATTTGTACTCAACATCAATTCAATATTTCAGTATATCAGTCAATGTCTGGTTTTATGAAAATAAGGGTAGCGTTTTCATTTATCAGATGTTTTAAAGAAACATAAAATTGTTCTGATAAAAGTAATGAAATATTTTCTGAATTTGATGAAAAGCAGACGATTCTGACATAATTGTAAAGTAAAGCGTCCGTCTCTTGAGAGACAACTCCGAATGGAGTATACATCCGGTGACGAAGACCCGGTTTATGTTGCCTGCGTCAGCTTAGTGATTCTTGCAAGCTTCAAGTCTGATCGTGATCCGGACTTTATTCTTACAAGTTTTTATGACCACCCCATTGGCAGGATGCAAGTCCACCCATTAGCTGCTGAGTGCACAGGGAAATTTGTCCTAATGAAGTGTTTTCCACACTCTTCGATCATACCAGGAATCGAAGCTGTGACCTACTGCGTGTGAGGCAGACGTGCTAAACCATTACACTATCCGAGCGGACGACATTATTGTAGACAAGAAAAAATACTCGCACATCTTTTAAAACTATCATCCAAAAAATGTTATTAAAGTCTATTTCGTAAGATTCATGAAATTCTTTGTTGCTCGTCAGAGATTGAGCAAAACATCCGTTCATGACAGTCTTTGTTATTTACAGTAGACAAAGCGAACTGACAACAACAATTGGTTAAATTAGTTTATTTCTGTTTAATTTTCTCAACATATGAAATAGATGTTTGATCAAGTTCCATTGATATAGGGTGATATAGATATATTTCCATTATTATGAAATGGACAATAAGACGTTATATTATAACCATGATTTTCAACTGTATAATCTTTATATATTAGTTTGATAGGAAAGTTCCTTGCGACATACTTTGTACAATGTTTAGGAAATCTTAGAAGAGTCTTTGAAGTTTACTCAACTTTTCATAGCTTGTGCAATCAGTCAACTGTAGTACGTCGTTTATAGCATTATAGAAATTTACAAGCTAGAAAAATGAATTCCATGTGAATTAACGGAAAGGAGCATTGGCCAGTATTTAAATACTTGTTTTCTCATCTTGCTCGATATAGAAAAAGGTTATTTGGGACAAAATGAAAAATGGATTTATTACGAGAATCCAAAACGCAGAAAATTGAGGCTTAATCGAGCATAGCTTTCAACATTATATTTGAGGGATTCAAAAAGAATTCTTTTTTTTTATTTATTACAAATTGCTGACACCTGGACAAACTCCTACTCCGCAATGCTTCAGTGAGTAATTGGCTCGTTTGAATCATTTGTTATCTGCTCCATGCGACGCTCGTTGTCTGGTTAGCGCTTCCAACAATTTCAAGATATCAGAGAATTTCTCGAAGAATTGGTCGAATCAAAACCGGGATCATTCAATTTAGCTGAAAGGTTGAGTGTGGCAATAGAAAGCTAGGGGGAAAAAGCTTTGATAACTGAATAATGATGCAATGAATTTATATGAATGACAGGTTTTCTCAAATAAATGGTGGAAATTTGACATCAACTTAATACATGTATTCAGTTCGTTGGTTCTCTACTGATATTCTGCTAACACTAACGCTACATTTTCAAAAGGTAAAGATGAGTCAGCACTTTTGAAATCACACATGAAGAAATGAAATATTCCATAAATGATTATCGGTCCTTCAGCTTGCGCGCCGATCATCTTTGGAAAGAGTTTTTTTATGAGATTGGATTGCAAACGTCCCCCCTGTTTTTGTTGCCATTCTCCTAGAATGGTTGCCAACTAAGGCTAGAGAGCTCAGTCTAACCTGTTATTTTACCCATAGCTGGAATGAAAAGAGATGGATTCATACCTTCTCCATAGGCATTAGTACAGAGTGAACGCAAACAGTCTCGGTCGGAATTTGAACTCGCCGATTCTTTTTTTCCGCGCCTGTAAACGTTACCCCACTCCGGCCTCCACTGAATAGACCACGGAAACACTCCAGAGTCGCATTTTGAGATACGAAGGGAAAATAATTGCATCTTCGTCGAAATTTGATTATTTCTATTTCAGGAAGCACTTCAACTTATTTCCTTAATTTGAGGACAAGGAAAATATAAACAATCTAATTGTATCGTTCGTAATTGCTAACGTAATCAAACTTTTAATCAAATGCAAATATCAGTTTCAATATTAACTTTTAATTTAAATGATTGATAATGTATTTCCTTTTATTTCTTGACGAGTATTCAGATTCTTAAAATTATCCTAGAATTTATATAAGAAATATTGCAATTGAAATATAAGTAATATTTTGATTTACACATCCGAATAAGAATTTGAAGCATTTTAATTTAATCTTTGTATACCTGCTAGGATTCCACGACATTTCTCGATCACACTTACCCAGTCATACTTTAACGCTGGTAATATCCTGCCTTTCATTTTTTTTCCCCCGGTCAAACAAGTTACCCGCCGACGACATTTTGCGGTCAAACAATTTACCCACGGACGACATTTCCCGGTCAAACAATTTACCTGCCGACGACATTTCCCGGTCGAACAATTTACCCACTGACGACATTTCCCAGTTGCCTTTTCCCGGTCAAGCAATTTACCCGCCGGGAAATGTCGTCGGCACGTAAATTGTTTGACCAGGAAAATGACGGGCGGGTTATTACCGGCGGTAAGTGCGACCAGGGAAATGCGACCTGGAAATGACGTGGAATCTTAGCAAGCTATCTATGTAACACGTGATATCACGAGTAGGATTTATTTTAAAAACATATGATTACATATATAGTAGCACAGGGAACTCTGTAATAATCGCATTTGTGGTTTAACTCCGACTGCATTTGAACGTTGGCGAGGTTTCGGCGAACGGAATTCAAACTCTGGCTGTTCACTTCGCTCTAATGCCCTTGGGAAAGCCATGAACCCACTTCTTTCTGGGCTCTGTCCCATCGCCAGATATCTAGACAAAAAATGTCCCGTTTTGGGCAAATCACTATGACATCACTAAATTATGTCACTCTCATAGTCAACCCTGACAGGCTCCATTCATATACAGGTTTCCCCCACTATCCGAATGTAGAGCATTCATGTAAAAACTGTTCGTGAGCTGAAATAGCGTAGAGCGAATAAGCAATTATCACCAATTTACATGGGGGAAATCTTTGAACGATCCCAGACCCAAAATATGGTGATGCTGGTATGTTGAGCTGAGTCATCGGAATTTGGGGTGGGGAAAGGTACAAGAAACTCGGGTGAGTCGTGGGAGTTTTATGTAGAAACTACTCGTATTGCGTTACATGAAATACATTTAATTTGCTTTTATTTAAACATTTATCCCGAGAAAATAAATGCAATTAGCCCTACGAAATTAAATTCTCAAAATAGGCCTTCGGCAAGTAAGGAAGTGTCGTATTGCTAGTGTTGAACACATTCTTTTATTCAACAAACTCCCTGTTCAAGCAAATAATTTATTTTTTTTAAATAATTTCGTAAAAAACGTTTTTTAACATTTACTTTTAAAAAAGAATGCGGAAATCTGTCCGTTGCAAGTACGCTTTTAAATTAAAAAAAAATATTCAAATATCCGAAAAATAAGAAAAACAAAGTAATATGATACAAATAAATGTACCACTTAAGTCGGTTTTTTTCTAACAATGATTTATAAGTTTTGTTGTGTAGTTATTCACTAAGCTTAGCTTTTTCTGTCATAGGGCCACACAAGTTTGGTTGTGTATGTATGTAAACGTGCATGTGTGTGTGTACATGTGCGTGTGTGTATGTGTACGTTTGTGTATGTGTGCGTCTTTGCTTTCATTTGTGTCCATGGGTACCAATGTCTGCATTCTATGTGGGAGTGTATGCATGTGCCTATGAGTGTGTGTACGTTTGTGTATGTGTATGCCTTCATTTCTGTCCAAATGTGTCAATGTCTGTTTTCCTCTGTATAAATATATGGGGGGGGGGTGAAGACTCATTTTCTTCGGACATTTAAATGAAAGACAAACAAAAACAAATGTACAATTACTAAATAGCGAGAAAAAAAACATATTCAATTTTAAAATGTCCATTTGAATAAAATTATCTCAAACAAAAAGTTGACTTGCACTGATTAAATCAAATTTGTATTTTAAACACATAAGTTAAAAATTATGTGTGTAAAGTTTCGAGTTTAAAGTATAAGTTTAAACGCATAAGTTAAACATTATGTGTGTAAAGTTTCGAGTTTAAAGTATAAGTTTAAACGCATATGCATGAGCATATGTTTAAAAGTATATGTGTATCAAAATACACGCTTTTTTTTATTCAAAAGGCGTGTATTTTGATACACAAATACTTTTTAAAAGATTTGTTCTCAGATATTCAAGCATCTTTACGTAGGTATATCAATATGTCCGTAGCCTAATTATGAAAAAAGCATTTATTTTACACAACAACTACTTATTTTTCAACATAATCTCCTTCCTTGTCAATACACTTAACTCAGCTTTGCTTCATCAATCATATAGATTGAACATTATAGAGTGAAAGTTTCAGATAATAAGTGTGTCAGGCTACAGACTTATTGATCCATTCTCGTACACGAGGAGCCACCCAAATGTTCGGGGAAATCTACACAAAGAAAGAAAAATTGATAGAAAATGAGGTTCTCTATTTTCTCGTGGAGCGATTTCAAGAGATGTGTGAAATGTCTGGTGAGACACGGGTAAGGCTGGGTAATGTGACCGATAAACAGAATGATTATTTCGTTTCAATTCCATCAACTTTTGGTTAGGGTAAACTTGAGGCGCGAAATGGCTTTCTCAAAGAAAGAAAGAAAAACATTGATGGAAAATGAGGTTCTTTTTTTTTAAGGTGGAGTGATTTCCAGAGATGTGTGAAGTTTCCAACGAGACACGGGTAAGGCTAGATAACTTGACCCAGAAACATGTTAATCAATCAGTTAAAATGGTCCGTACTATTAAGGTGGGTAGCACATCGTACATATGTACGAATGCAGTTATCTGTTCCTTTATCGACTTATGTATGCACACATACCAGACACTTGCGGACACACACGTGTGTGTGTGTGTGTGTGTGTGTGTGTGTGTGTGTGTGTGCAAATATACAAACACTTTTTACTTTTCGAATATTTTTCTTACTTTCTCGGAGTGATGCCAAGTCAAACCTTATAGTTGCACTCCTCTCAGTAAAGGCTTGCCGAAACTTTCATGTATTTCGTACTAGACACAGGTGAACATGTGTTTTAGATTCCTTTGGCAGATATAGCATTGTGAGATGAGCTGAATGCAAAAAAAAAGAACGCGCCGTAGAATCGGGAAAATAGAGGCAGGGAACGGGCTGGAGGATTGACAGAGGGAAGTCTATTAAATAAAATGACGAAGCCATGGAACCTAAATGGGGGTAGGGCAGGAGGCTTAGGGCGCTCACTAACATGTAGCGTAGACTTCAAAGTAATGATAGGACTTTGAAGACTTCCGGCTTTAGAGATTTTGGCATTCTAGCAATGCAAAATAAGAGTCAGCAGTTTTTTCTTCCTATTATGATTATTATTATTGATGATAATATTAATATTACATGTTTCCCACGCTATCCGAAAGTAGAGCGTTTCTATGAAACGTTTCATGAGCCGAAATGGCGTAAAGCAAAATAAAATGATTGCCATTAACCCTTTATAGGGCAGCCCTAAATCTATTTTAGATATCAAAACAACCTTTTTGTATGTTAAACTAGACCTAATTACAAGATATGTTCAGCTGCAAGCTATCTGAATTTTGTTTTGTTTATGGGGGGGAAACCTCCTCTTATAAAGTGATCATATATGGTGCCTCACCCAAAAAGTGACCACAAATGGAAAATATAAAAAAATTAAAAATTAAAGAATAACTTTCAATATAATGATTAGATACAAATCATTGATATTGACAAAGGAATAACATCTCCGGGTTGATTTTAAAATGTTATTGAGCAGGCTCAAAACAGGATAATTTAATGGGGGTGTGGTATGCCTCAAAACAGGTTCTGTCTTTGTTCAAGCACACGTGTACTTTGCGAAGCTTGCAGACCACATTGGTGCGGATTATGTTGTCTTTGTGGCTACAATATTTGCATGTGGCTGACGGGTCCTCATGTGATCATATATAGTCACTTGCCCCATAAAGAGTTAATTTATATGGAAAGAATCTTTGAGCGTTCCCAGACCCAAAAAGTAAACTTATATGTCTGCCAGTTTTACGTTTAGCATAACACCCTTACGAGCATTATTGGGGGTTTTTTTTTCTGATACCTTCAGACACATCTTGCTAACGGATGCACACAATGAATCGAGATAAAGCCCAATGTGTTTACAGACACAGTTCAAAGCTATGGTGGTTTGAAAGCTTCCGTAAAGGCATAATAGTGTAAAGAGGACTTTTGTAAAGCTGGGGATACTTTTATTTTTTTTCACGTTTTCACGCTGGCAGTAACTGGTGGCTTACGTTAGAGCAGTGTTCTCCAATCTTTTCTCGCGATACGAACTCCAAATAGTACTGAGACACTTAGAAAGAACCCTTAAACTTGATAATGTGTTATTAATGTTTTACCTAATAATATACGTACGCATCTTTTCATTTTCCTTTACTAAAAACTATACCATTTCATAAAAATTAATAATATAAAGTTAATATAAACAATACCTAACAATCTCCGGAGAGCAGAAATGGTTCTACATTGTTCACAAAACCGAAATGCTTTATGTGTTATTAATGTTTACCTAATATTAACAATTTTGATCAAGCTTCTCTATCAAACCTTACTGACAAACCCCGTCTTAACCCCTTTTTTTTCACGAAACACCCAAAATCTTTCGCAAACACTTTAGGTTCATACGAACCCAGGTTCGTGACCACTGCACTAGAGATCAGTGACGTGCAGAGGTATTCAGAAGAGCAGGGGACCAGAAGAGCAGGGGCCCAGAAGAGCAGTGTCTCAGAAGGGCAGGCTCAGTTGAAAAAGGGACACTCGAGGTCCACAAAGGTTTTACGGGGGTCCGTGGGCAGACCTTTCAAAGTGTCTTCTATTAAAATATATTTTCGAATTTTGACTAAAAGGGCACTTTTGATATGAAGAAGAAAGG
>VCCN01002572.1:6637358-6652415 GCA_006491835.1 Architeuthis dux
GCTATGCGTAAATAGTTAGTTTCCTACAATAGTGCTCTACCAATGTGTTGAGCGGTGGTCTCTGGGTAACGAAGTAGTTCCGTTCTTACAGTTGTACTTAATTCGAATTTCTACGTAAATCGAAACTACAGCTCAATAAATACAGACGGCAATACTATGCTTACATCCCTAATCCTTTTTTACAATGCCTTTTTTTAGAGAAAATAGTACAACATAAGTAATTTACTTTGTTGAAATGGTTCTTCGAGCGATTGAACTCCTTCTTGTTATTTGTGTTGTAAACACGACGTTTCGGCCGATCCATTCTTCGGCCTTCTTCAGGTGTAAAATCCTAGTGTGAGGGGTTAAACAGAAATGATGTTTATAGCGCATGACCCTGGTGTTTCTGTGTCTTTGTTCTGTCAGGTTTAGATTCGTTGAGAAGTGGAAGCCACATCAGGTTGAAATCCGCGCTTGTCTCAAATAACAAGAGCCATTTCAATATTAATGACCCTTCTCAAAACTATAGAAAGTAATTTGTTGTTTTATTATTTTCCGTGTGGAGATGCCTTTTCACAAAAAAGAATTTAACAAATGGCTGAAGCGCTTATGGACGTTCGTTCATATCGACAAAAAGCTGTTATTTGAAACACTGTAACCATGGAACTGCCACTAATAGATTTTACTTTTGCATCTTTTGTGCTACTGTAGTTTGGTCTACCGAAACGTGTGCGCTCTACCATCTCGAACTTTTCATTTACCAAAGGAAATGAAGATACCCTACTGCTAATCCCAACACACAATTACATATACACTCTTGATAATAAGTAATTTATTCGTGTATAACACGATTCTTAACTGAGTTCGGTATTTCTGAGATGAGGTGTTAGTATTATTGATACTATTGTTCGAACTGAGATCCTCATCTTGGTTGTCATTTCCACAACTCATTTGTCCAAGTTGGGACGGTGGCCTAGATAACTAAAGCGTTGGTTAAAAAGCGTCTGACTGTTGAGTCATCTGTAGGTTGTGGGTTCAATCCCAGGCAGGAGCACCACAACTGAAAAATAACCACGAAATAATTTCTAGGACATGGATAGTGGAATGAGGACAGTATACCCCCGTGGATCAAATAAAGGGTTCAGTTCAATAGTTCCGGTAAGTGACCGACAAAACTTGACACCTGAAGAAGGCCGGAGGGTACATCGGCCGAAACGTTGTGGAAATGACAACCAAGATAAGGATCTCAGTCCAGACAATAGTATCAATAACACGATTCTTGTATAACACGAGTACTAGATATGGCGGAAAATAGGTATAAAATTGTAGCCTCTTGTTTAACATGGGTACTGGATTTGGCACTACAGTTTGGCAGACCGACGTGTTTTTCTGCTTCGATGTTCCAAATTTGTGTATATATATTTATATATTTCTCTGTCATCAAATGGACTTAAATTTAGTAGCTTATAAAAAGATTTTCCGCGTACATACGGGTATTGCACGACACGCCCTCCGTATTTCCGCTCAGATTTGAGTACAACATTCTTCGTGTTTTACACGAAGAATTACGGTAATTGTTTCTTGCAGTGCATCGTCTAATCTAGTCTTGTTGTGTTTACTACACTTTCGTCTGTTAATACAACACACATTTCAATGAACCTTTAACACTACTAACAACTTATGTGCATGATATTTAGTCTTGGGTTACTTCCTCATGAAATAAATTCATTGTTATGTTATAACTTCCGTCTTAATCTTCTTTCAGTTTTTACATCTATATTTCTTAGTGAAACAACCCTTCAAACCCACCTGAACTCATCGACTAACAAACTGGTGACCCCAAATAGAACAATACATTTGCTAACTAGGGTGGATTTTTGAATTCCTCATGTCTGAAACCCATGATATAGCCTTTTAAAGTACTCAGATATGTCAACTGGGAGACGAGATATGAAATTCTGTTTTGCTGGTGTATGCTGGCGACCATTTTGTTTTGTGCAAATGAGGTAGTTCTTCCCAACTTTTTTCTTGGGAACATCTTTTTTCTGAAAGAGAACATCCTAAGGAACATTTTGGTACCTGAAAAGTAGAATCATGGGGGGTGCACGGTAGCCCCTGCTGGCCCCCGGACTATATACTCTTGTCGAAGAGCGGTAGACCATATACTGAGGTGCTTAATTATCGGGGTTCGGAATAAGCAGGTGGGTAGGAAACTATGGCCACCGACACAATTTAGTAGGATCTGAACAAAACAAAGTCGTTTGAGAGGGAATTATAATAGGTGTGGGGATAGGCACATGGGAAGTAAAAACGTACAGTATTGACAGGAACAAGAAAAATCTTTTGTTTTCGAAGAAAAATTAAACTGAAAAGACTTTTGGTGGTACATTTTAAAATCGCTGAAATTAACGGATACAATTAAACTTGGTCAAACTAATTGTGTTAATTAAGCTCTCACCATTGAGTTGTTGTCTTTTGATGGGAACATTTTGACAAATCTGTAATTGCCCCCCCCCCTATTAGGGAGGAGAGAGTAGAAATGGACTTTCAAAAAAAAGATTAACGTAGGGGTCCTAATAAGAGCCGGATAGGGGTTGAAAATTCTTTCCAAAATTCATAAGCGGGGGAGGGCGGCAATTAGTCACCAAGAGTACTACAGTAGAAATGTTATGGTAGACCGCATACTACAGTATAAACCTAACAGTAATCCGAACACTACAATAGAAATGTAACGGTAGACCGCATACTACAGTATAAGCTTAACAGTAGACCGAATACTACAGTAGAAATTTAACGGTAGACCGCATACTACAGTATAAAACTAACAGTAGACCGAACACTACAGTAGAGATTTAACGGTAAACCACATACTACAGTATAAGCTTAACAGTAGACCGAACACTACAGTAGAAATTTAACGGTAGACCGCATACTACAGTAGCATCGCATTTTTGTAGGGATTTGGGGGCGGAATTACGAATTTAACAATGTCAATTATACGATGTGTTAACCCAAAGTTCGTAGAATTTTACTATGGAAAATAATTACTTATCCTAACACTTAGTTTCCATCGTCTCTTCCAAAGTTCTCCCCTTTTGGGAATGTATACAGCAATTTCACAAAGAGCGCTTCTCACAAAGGGTAGCGGCAAAAGTCCGCACTACGAATGTTTTGGTAGTACCTCGTATTTCTACGAGGGTGTATCAATAAGTTCGTAGCCTGAGACGTAGTTATTAGCTGAATTTTGATCTGAAATGTTCACAATATAATTTTCAATCTATGTGATTAATAGTCACCACTGAATTAAGAGCATTGCCCAGGACGGAGATTATGTTAAAAAATAGATTATGTTGTTGTGTAAAATACTTTTTTATCATTTGGCTGAGGACGTATTGATGAACATGTTCCACTATTTGTACTAAATTGGCTGAACTGATATTTTCGGGTTCTCTGTAATGTGTTCACATATAAATGTTTCCATGGTTTTGTAAGTCTTATGTCTTATACAATTAAAAACAACTTAAAGAGCTCGAGATATGTTAGTTGATAATAGAATCGTCAATGTAATAAGTCTAAATAGTTTAGATTATCAGTATATTCATGGTACAGTTACCTCCGCTTTTCGAAAGTTCAGTGTCTGTTTTGCAGCGAGCCGTTATAGAGGCGGCGCTTACCCTTTTCCTCTCTCCCCTTACCCATTTCCTCTTTCCCCTTCACCCCAGTCTCCTTTACCTCCAAGCAGCCAAACATCCAACGATTAAGCCTAACATACCATCATCTTCATTTTGGGGGTCTGGTAACACTCAAAGATTTTCCCTTATATATTAATGTTAATTGCTTCTTCGCTTTACGTCATTTCGACTGTCGAAAGTCTTTTTTAGAGGATGCTCTACTTTCGGATAGCGGGGGAAACCTGTATTTCGATTTTTAAAGTAATTAGATATAAAAACACGAATGTTTTTGAACTCGAGTCATATTAAAGAGTCTCCAGGGTGATAAAGAGTTATCAAATGTCTTTTTAGAAAGTCCCATGCGATTTATTCAACGACATCATTCAATCGGGGCACAGCTCTTTGGTCTACATCACTCATCAAATATCAGTTTTGTCTAAGTCACTTTGGTCTAAATCAATTCTGTCCCCACAATATCTCCAAAAGTTCTCAATGAATTTCAATAACATTTTGTCGAATGATGGGCCATTGGCTAAGGAAGAATTGATGAGATTTTGGGGTGGATCCAAGGATTTCTCTTCGATTGAGAGGAAAGAAATTTAAGGATCCGTCCCAAAATTTGATAAAAAAATATCTCTCAATCGAAAAACATCCCTGGATCCACCCTAAAATTTCATCAATTCTTCTTTATCCCATGGCCAACCATTCGACAAAATGTCATTGAAATCTTTGGAGATATTGTGCGGACAAAAATGATTTTAGACTAAAGTGATTTAGACGAAACTGATATTTGCTAAAGTGATGTAGACGAAAGTACCGTAACCGATTCAATCTCTGGTAAGACGATGTTTATTGAGTGCCAACATTCCAAGGCAGCACGAAACAAAATTGATGGCCGCATTGGGAAGACGTTAAACCAGTTGGGAAGAGAATACAAGCAGACAACAAACAGAATGAATGCACTTACAGATGTTTGTTTAGTAAATGAAAAATGATCCTTATAAAAACATCTCTTGTAATTTGCGGTCTCAACTTTTCCCTCGGCACACATTATTCAGCCTCCACCTTAATGACTGCATTCTGTTTTCCGCCTGTGCAAGACATTTGTTTAAAAAAGAAAAAAACGATCTCTGAATTAGAGATAAGAAAACAAAAGCTCTTCCTACTTCCTCCGATTGTGTGACTTGAAACTAATATTTCAACAACCAGTTCATTTGATATATTTTTGAAAGTCTCGTTTTATTCTATTGTGGGTTTGAATTTTTTTCTCAACCTTCCAGATTGAGACTATTGGAGACGCTTATTGTGTAGTCGGGGGTCTGCATCGGCCGAGTCAATACCACGCGCAGCAAATAGCTTGGATGGCTTTGAAAATGATGGAAGCTTCGCAAACCCAGAAGTCACATGATGGAAAAGCTATCGAGGTAAATATTACACTGATCGCTGTTTTTTCTGTTATTTACTTTCATGTTTAATACAGCACACCACCATCACATATGGCACCAGATGCTTTCCGGATTAGCTATTTAGTGATGAATCACTTAGGGCCGAGGTATTATTTTACTCATTTTGCCAACAAGCTGGATTTTCTTTTTTAATTTCAGTGAAAAATGTCACTTTTTCGCCTGAGGTTCCATGTACTATCAATATCAGTATGTGACGTCACATCAGCAAGATATCTCATCAGCCGTCCCACGACAATCATTCTCACCGCCTTCATCACCATCTATAACTTGTCTTGAATTAGTACCTGATTCAGTCAGAATGATGTCCCTCTTACCTGGCCTTCGGGCTGGGATCAGTGGGGTATCTGATCCTCCTTGGTCATTCGTGGCCAAGGGGAAGCAACCGTCTAGTTCCGGGGGACAGTTCCTCCAAGATATACCCCCATTGAACTAAGAGGAATAGGATCAGGGTTAATCCCTGATGCCTACGGCGTGCCAAAAGGCAAGTGCCGAGGGAACTAGGCAATCGTTATCACAACCCACAGGTAAACCTGACCTTGTATCGAATTCCCACGTGGAGAGGCAAATAAATGCCCTGATTCACAGCCAGAATAATAAAAGCCAGAACTTACACAAATATGGTGAAGTCTTTTCTGAAGTATACACATGAGGTTTTATTCATGGGCATCATCTTTTTTAAAAATCATTTATGCTATTTACTAGGTGCTGTCTAAATGTCATTCACCAGTGGTAGGCATAAATATTGCCACCTTATGGAAATATGTTCATTACCAAGGTGGGAAAATTAAATTGCACTGTTTTCATATAAGTTGTTATAGGACCTGTCAATGTGCTGTGTCATATCGATAAAAATATCTCGTCAGCCTCTCCAGGACAAAGACATTTCTTGCGGAATATCTTGTCAGCCGATTTCAAGTAGTTGAGGAAATACATCTTTGACGCACCATTCAACAATCCCTCCATATTTATTAATCTAAGCTTTGTACAGTACAGGTCCAAATGGGGGGCCGGGTAGAAAAGAATTTATGGGGCTTTTTCGTTAGTTCCTACCAAAAGCTAACGTCCATAATCTTTAAGTACATGACCCTAAAAAAGGAAAATATTAAGTTGCATTTTCTTTTCTTTGACGTCTAAAAACACAATTCGTGGTGTTAGTTTGGGTTCAAATTTTAACAGCTATTTGAACATGGAGAATCAAACATTTCAACCATTCACCCGAAGGGTCAGCCTTTTGTATATTCTTATTGGGTTCCAGATTGGTCAAGTTGTCAGATTTTTGCAGCTTTGCCCGAAGGAGAGGTTAATGCTGTGAACGGTTTGAAATAAGAAAATATTAACTATATAGTCCCCACCATACCAACATTTTCATAACCAGTGGGAATTGATATGTTAAATTTACAGCTGTTGGGGTCTTTTCGACAGGAAAATAAAATGTAACTCAATCGTTTTTTTTAGGCTTCCGTACTTTAAAATTATGGACCTTAGCTTTTGGCGGGGTACTAACGAAAGGGACCCGATTACGTTACTTTCAAGTAGAAAGAGCCTGCCTGCAAAGAAAGTTCAGCTTTAGAAACCTTGGTTTTTACCTGGGCTGGAACACTGACCACTGTCATCGGTGGAATATACGGAACTATTACTCGATTTTCAGATACTCTTGCTATCTATCAGGGTTTTCCTAATACCCATCTTCCCTGTTTAAATGCTGTTCACGGAGACTTTAGATACTTTTAACAAGAGATGTATATCGCCTGTTGGTGTTTCTTTAGCGAAGAGACTTTTCTACGACATAGGAATACTAACCCCGCGCCCAGATATTTTCCTTTCACATCTAGGCTTGAGACCAGCATCGATAAAGTTTGGCGTTCTCAAACGGTCAACATTGAAGTACTGATCAGACTTGACGCGGCTTAACTTCGGTGATTGAATGAGAACCGGTGTTTACAGCATGATTTCACTGTAAACACCCCACTCAAATACACTTATATTTTTTTAATCCCCACATCTTATTTGATATACCGGTATGAACAAAAGTTTTCACCGGGAAATCGACGTCCTAAAAAAGCCAAATTTTGTCTAAAAAAAGAAGATTTCTTTAATTATAACGTAGATTTGAAATGTTATAAAGTCAATATTTGCTTAAATCGGCAATAAATCGACAATTACGCCATATTTGACAACTAATGAAAAACATTTTTTTAAAGTAGTTCTCTAGTTAAAAATATACCAAAAATAAATTAATCGTTAGATAAAGATCATTTGTGAAAAAAAACAGATAGTTTCATCATCGCTAAACTAAATTTCGCAAAAGATGTCATAAAAAAAACAATGAAAAATACATTGTTAACACTTTATCAATTAGCGTGCTTCATGCTTCAACGTTATTGCATGATCTTTCAATATTCCGACGATGATAGGCGGTGTTGATAGCTACACCTGGTTCAGGCCGGATGGTAGACCGTAAGCGAAATAATCATTGTTTGATTTGAACAATAATTTAGCAAAATAATCACGTTTTATTTCTTAAAAATTGTAAATTTTACAATTTGCCTGTCCCTTCAATTTACCAGCATAAAACGAAAAATCGCCGGGTTTTTTAATGATGATCACAGAAAAAGAGAAAATATTATTGCTTTCGCAAACTTTATTATGCAACTCTGGAACGGCTACGCTACAAAGACGCCGTAGGTCAAAAGAACTACGATTGATGAAAAAAACAATGAGGAAGCAAAAACAAAAAAAAATAAGAAAATAAATAAATATTTTTCTTCATATCACTATATTTAATAATTCAACATTGATATATTATATTTAAATAAATTTCAGTCACATTAGAGAAAAAAATATATATTAAAAAGAATATTGAATTAATCAAAATAATCGATAAAAATTCTTCTTTTTTTTTAAATAGCGTGAAATTCTTTTATTTTGTTCAGATCAAAAGCCCAAATTATAATTAATCAAATAAAACTAAAAAGTTGCAAAAGAAGAAAAATATTTAATTTAATTTTTTTTAAATCCCAAAGTAAGAGTTCCATTCAAGCAGTTCCGGAATTCTTTTTCTAAAAAAGGTAAACATGATTAATTTCTTGATGGATTTATCTGTAAAATGTGTAAAAAATCAATAAAAGTACCCATGTACTGAGATAAATCATAACATTAATAAAGGGGTGGGGTAGTAATGATATGAAGAAACATTTTCCTTCTCCAAAATTTGGAATGGAAAAATATTGTCATTTAATAAATAAGTATCGACAATTTTATTAAAATCGAATAATTAGTTGATTTTTGCAAGATTTATAAATCGAAGTGTTTTGCGTCAAAGATTTTGGAAAATGTTCTTAATGCAAATATTACCACCATTTTTTTTTGTTTATATATAAACAACTTTTCACGCTGATAATTTTCTGCAATATCTGCGGCTCTATAGAGTTTAGTCACAGAAGGTTACTATCAGATCTTTCTCCAATCTTTCTTCGTAATAATGACACAAAGAGTTTGATCTAACAATTATTATCATAGAATTTTGTGGCTATTCTTTCTCTCAGGTGTCGATTTCACACTGAAACCTTTTTGTTCATCTCCTATATACAAAGATTGTTAAAGAGGAAAGTTTCAAATGATATTTATGTATTGTATTCAATGTCTATTGCTTGGAATGCTGATGTCTCTTCTGAAAGTTAACTATTATTAATTTTTGACTATTATTTCTATCATCTTAATTTCAGTTGCTTTTCCTCGCAACTACTCAGACCGTCATTCTACAGTAAACCGTCATTCTACAGTAAACAGTAAACAGCGCAGAACCGAAATAAAGAATAAGCTCTCAGCGGGACTCGAACTCGCGCCTCTGCTACCTCAGGAAATCTGTATATGTACAACAGCTGTTCTATCTTTGAGCTACGAGAGCCTTCTGTGGAGAAAATTAAATTTAACCATATAGACTTATTCCTTATTTTACCCGAACACTCGGCGCTGTCATATTTGATGTTTTGCTTTTACATACTCTAGTAGTGTTAGTAGTACTATTAACTTGAATTATTATTATTATTAGATGAAACATTGTCAACCAATATTATGTTTACGAGTATTTCTTTCGTCATAATTTCAATTGCTTTTCATCGCAACTAGGTTAACTTCTCAAAGTTATAGACAATAATGTTCATTATTGTTTTCATTAAAATTCGTTTTCCTTTCCTTGCAGATGCGAATCGGGGTTCACAGTGGTTCGGTTCTTGCTGGTGTTGTTGGAACAAAGATGCCCCGATATTGCCTTTTTGGTAATAATGTCACGTTGGCCAACAAATTTGAATCTGGCAGTGTTGCCAAGCGGATAAATATTAGCCCAACATCATATGAGTAAGTATCTTGCTCATTTAACTAATATATTTTGTTTGGACAATCTAATCTCATCTTCTCATCTTTGACGTTGACAGAACGTTTCGGCTGATTCATTCTATGGCCTTCTTCGGGTTAGATGTGTACATCCGCAAGGAAACAGAGAATGGATCTGCACGAAACATTATGTCAACGGCCGGGATGTGACGAGGAGGATACTGCATTGCCCGAACAAAAGTTGCTATGTTAATGACTCTTCTCAAAGTTATAGAAAACGTTAGTTGATGTTTTCTCAGTGTCTCGACGATGCGAGTAATGCCCTGCCGCGGAAGGAGAGCATTTTGAAAGATCAAATTAAAACATCACTAATATATTAATCGCCCAAACGCAGGTACACACAGGAGATGCTTACAAAGCTTAACTCAATCTGGTTGAAGGTTGCAACAGTTGGGAACCCAGTATAGAATTCACTAGCAATGGCTTGCGATCTTTGTATGCTAATCATCTATCTACGGTAATCGTTTGGGTAATTAGTTTTCTTATTGTCGTCCCACACCAGATGCTCTCTGCGATACCTACGTAAAGATACCCATGTACTTGAGAAAACATGGATCTGTTGATAGACAGAACTGCATAACCATCCCATATCGCGTTCATTTTATTGATTGGTAACTTTTAGGAATTTGATATTTGTTACATCTTGTCTTTTGTGATTGGTTGTGATTTCTCTATAATAAATAAACTAGACAGAAAACTTTCAAGACGTTGTTTTAATGGCTCGACTTGAATCGACATATGTAAGGAATATCGTATATTCTTGAATATAAATCGACAGTGACGGGTTCGAAATTGAGCATAACATTTCAGAAAATCGACTGACTCGAATATAATCCCGTTATTTTGCCATAATGTCGTCATGATAGATATCCCCATCGTTTATGGCACTTAGTCAGCTGTCATTAAAAAAACATGAATTTCTTTCATCTTCATCTTCATCTTCAATATATCGATCGTTGTTTTCAGGTCGTAAAAACGAAATGTTCATCAGTGATGATGAATCTACCTGAAAAGATTATTTTAAATGGATATTACATAATACGCACCGTATACCTCGAACATAGAATTTCATACAAAACCGTGGTAATGAATTGAGTTAAAACAACGGGCATTAACGCTCGCTTATATTCATTGTGTCTATCGACGATGTATCTATACAAGCAAATAGGCATTGGCCATTTTTGAATGGCAATAGTATAAGTCGAACAGTTGATCGGAACCATTGGTTTGTAAAAAAACTCGTCTTATATTCAAAGATATACGGTAATTATTCGTCCGTTCAACGAGGGTTTTCAACAGAACTGTTTACGGCTTGCTATGAGTCAAAAGCAACGCAACCGAGAAAACTTATTAACTAACAAGTGGTTGCAATTCGTTTTTGCTTTATTTATTTATTGCAAGTTTTGAATTCGGAGCGGAAGGATTTAAAACTAAGACATTCCTTTCCGCTTCTCCTGTTTTATCAGTCTCATTCTTTCACCCACATATGTCACCGGCTTCTTTTAGCTTTCATCTTCTTCACAAGTTCTCAGCTCAAAACATATCCGCTCCAACTCGCAACGCCCACCCCACACATTTTCTAGCAGACAAAAGCTAAAAGTATTTTGAAATACTCGAAATTATCTCATTTTTCCCCTTCCCTTTTATTTGTGCGTCTTTTCCTCCCAACAGTTCTGGCTTCTTTCCCATTCTGGTTACTCTCCAATTCTGGCTAGTATCCCATTCTCGATACTCTCTCACTCTTGATATTATCCTACGCTCGATACTTTCCCATTACCGATACTCTCCAATTGTGGATATTATCCCATTCTGATTACTTTCCAATTCTAGCTATTCTCCCATTCTAGATACTCTCCCATACTGGACACTCTCCAATTTTAGCTATCCTCTCATTCTAACCACTTTATCATTCAGGATACTCTACAATTATGGCTATTCTCCCATTTCGGTTATTCACCCATTGGGGATACTCTCCAATTCTTGATATTGCACCATTCTGATACTATACATTTCTGCATAACTCTAATTGTTGCTACTCGCACATTCTTGCTACTCTCCAGTCCTTGATACTCCCTCATTCTGATTACTCTCCAATTCTTGATGCTCCCCCATTCTGATACTATCCATTGCTGATACTCTCTAATCTGGCCACTCCCCCATTCTTGCTATTTTTTCTATTCTAGTTAATCTTCCATTCTGGACATTCTCCAATTCTTGATACTCCCCCATTCCAATACTCTCCATTTCCAGCTACTCTTCCATTCAAAATACAATATTTTCTGTCTCATAAAAAAATCGTGCTAGTGCATCGCTGTTTTTTGTTTCATTTCAACCGAAAATATGAAATTCAAAAATAAAATGAAACCATATTTATAATCTAAGTTCCGATAAAATAGTTGCATTTATAAATTCACAAGTTGACAAACAAATCAAACCTTCCATGCCCTAGTAGATTGTCGGGGTACCTTGCTGGGTCCTTCACGGTACATCTCGGGGCAATGGGGGTTACATGACATAAAATAAAATGTTGTAATCAATCAATGATTATTTTCATGGTTCATCATTTGATAATTATATCACTCATATCAGCATACCACCAGTTTATACATCGTTTTGTTCTGTTAGTTATAGATTGTTTCTAATTACGCAAACATGACTTCTTTGTAGGAGGTCGCTCTTATTTTTAAATTTGTATAATTCGTTTGTTTGCAAGAGTACTTTCATTAGTTGCGTTTTTTCCCTCTCAGTTTCATTGCTTTGCTCCAGCGCTGACAATGTTTTTAATCTCTATTTATTATCGGACGACCATCGCTCCACAGTGCGTATAATTTACCTCAACGGACCACGCATTGATTGCAATTCTGTGATAACAGAAACCGTATGCATAAAGATGAATGCTCGACAAAACTTATGAATACAAATGAGGGCCCAACTAAAACTTGATTGCCTTTAGTTGCAGAGTTCATTATGAATCATAGTATTTTTTTTGTCTGATTACATCATTCTATATCGTTGTTTTAAAGTTTTTTTTAGAAACCGTCAACTAAAATTGTCAACATAGGTTTCTTCAGTTTTCAAGTGAGTCTGGCTGGCAGACTGTCTATCTATCTATGTATGTGGCCGTTCCAATGGAGCTAAAGGGCTGAACATTTAAACATTTACTCCTTGTTATGTCTAGAAAAAACGGGATTTTCTTTTTTGTAATTCCCACCCAATGTATATTTTAGTGGAGGGTTCAATTTACAAGGTGTGTTTATGCTAAATCCGTCCCTTAGTTTGTGTCCGATAGCGTTCAAGCTTGTTTGTTCTTTTTGAAAATTCGAACTTTTTTAGTGATCACGGTCCAACAAAAGGCGAGATAAGTAATTTTATTCATTGATCACCATTTTTTTTAATTGATCATCCGCAACACTGCATGCTGCCCAAAGATTTTGGTCACGTGACGGTGTCTATTGAGTGACTATCTTTTGGTGGGAAGTGGGAGCATTGGGATCAGAAAGGTTAAATGTATCGAGAAGCAACTGATTAGAGAACTGGACCTTTTATTTAACGTACTCAGCCTAATGGTTGTTATGAAATTAGAAACATGTTAGTCAAAGTACAATTCACGAGACAAGTTCCAGTTTTGTATAATTCTGTTCAAATAATGAAGGGGCAAGGTAGCGTAACGGTTATCATCTCAGAATCGGTAAAATCGGGTTTGATATTAGTTCTGGTTGTAAATTTACGCACACCCTCCCAAATTCGTATTTTGAGGGAAATAATAAATCAATTTCACCAAAGAATCAACTTTTGTCAAACTCCAAGACAACGTCAGAGTTGACTTTACTTTCCTGTGTAACAAGAACAAGAACAATCCTCACCAAAAATAGGGGAGTAAACAGATATGTAAAATCCCCATTCACCTACCGTGATTTGAACTCATGACCTAGTGATCGATAGCCTGGTGTGTTACCATACCTCCAAATGTTATATTAGAATTACACAAGGAAGTAGAAGTAGGAGCAGAATTCGACTCTGGAGCAGCCAGTTTTGTATCTATCATTTTCACTACATTGAAGATTTGCCATGTAATATGTAACAATCTTAATCTTACCAAATCTTATGTAATCTTACCAAATCTTATGTAATCTTACCAAAAATACACAAAGCCAAACGTTTACACCTGGAACTAATACTTTGTGTTTCCACCTTTAACAAGTATTACAGCTTCCAGTATTTTAGGATTAATTGTAATTCTTAATCTTCTTAAGGTCCATGTTAATCCCTTCATAGGAATCGTGGATTTCCCTCATACACATCTCCATTCAATTCTCCCCACAGAGGTTATATGATGTTGAGATCTGGAGACGGCCATTCTAATACTTTGATTTCGTTGCCCTTTAATCATTTTTAGTAGTTGTTGCCGTATGTTTAGGATCATTATCTCGTTGGAATATCCTAATTATGCTTATTTCCAATTTTCTTGCAGACGATTTGAGATCTTCTTATAAAATGTCCCGATTTTGATCATTATTCATTTTGCCATTTACTTCGATAAGCTGATCACAGCCTTTGGCACTCATGTACCCCCAAAACATCAGTGATTCGCCTCAGTGCTTTACAGTTGGGATGGTAAATATTCTTGGTATGATTGGTTCACTTCATGCCAAACAAAACATTTATAATTATGCCCCAAAAGTTCAATTTTGGTTTCATCAGGCCATATAATTTTATCCTCAAATATTATAGGTTTGGTATGGTGTCATTTGCAAATTGTAGGCAATCAGTTTTGTGTTTGTCTCTCAAGTATGGTTTCATCGTTGCCACTCTCCCAGCTTGCCAAACTTCGTTTAAGTGGCGTCTTATAATGTTGGTGTAGATATCGATTCCTGCAACTCGAACTGTTGTCTGAATATCGGATGATGTAACATGAGGGTTTTTTATTGGCCTAGCCCGCAATCAAGCTTAGTGTCTGGGTGTTACTTTGCTTGGTCGTCCTGATCTTGGCTTGGTGATAACAGACCCACTTGATGTCCATTTATCTAGTATCGATTTTAAGGTACGAATTGGCATATTTAAGGCTTCGGATATGTTCATGTATGATTTGCCTTTCTTGTGCAGCTTGACTATCCTCAGTCGTAGGTCATGAGATATTACTTTAGGTTTGCCCATGATGGTAACTGGAAAAATACATTTATAAGATGTTAAGCATTTTTAAAAGCAGGGGTGTACAGGCTTGCAAATTGCTCATGGATGTTTTTATGGTTTTATTTTCATATTTACCTTCCCTTAAATGTGTGTAAGGAGGCATACAAAGACGTTATGGAATGAGTGCTTATACTTTTGTCCCTACCATAATATTTAATATGTTATTTAACTAAAAAATACGCTATTAACATTGAAAAGTACATAATCAATACATGGGTATATATTAAGAAGATAAATATTTTATATAGAATACACGGAAATGTGTAATTACTCTAAAATCTGAGGGTGTGCATAAACCTTTGACCACAGCAGTGTGTGTGTGTGTGTACAATGGGATAAAGGTTATCCGACATAATGAT
>VCCN01002572.1:6653585-6679077 GCA_006491835.1 Architeuthis dux
TAACAATTTTGCTGATGAAAATATCTCCTACCCACCATTTGACACAGTGGACAGATCCAGTTTAGTTTTGATTATATGTCGTTACACTAGGATCATTATTAATATATAGATATAGAAGATACATAGAAAACGGATCATTATTATCGTGGTGAGCGCGAACGCAGACCCCACAGTAGCATATGGAACACTTCATGAATTTGCGTGTCATCCTTGCACAGGAGCCATGCTAATCTTCTCTGTGTCGTTCCTATTTTAATATATGTACCACTGAAACGAGTATATCTGAAGGGCACCGTCGATGGCAATATATACCCGAATACATGTAAATGCCAACTTTCCCAGGATAACTCATTTGCATATATTTTGATTAATATGCAGAATAATTAAATACAGTTTTATCTACCATCCGTTAATACTCGAGTGAAATAATCAAATATTGTCGACAAAGAAAATACTATTCATTTACCTACAATACAAAGCAAACATACAAAGGGAGATAATTGAGCAGACATTAATTATCAGCAGCAGTTTTGGTTACATATCCTTACCTTAGGTCCATTAGTAATAGGATTATCATCACTAATACTGCCCCCCCCCCTGTCATTGCTGTTATTTTTGTTGTTGGTATTATTATTATTATTATTAGTAGTAGTAGTAGTAGTAGTAGTAGTAGTAGTAGTAGTAGTAGTAGTAGTAGTAGTAGTAGTGGTCATCGCTGGAGACTCCAGCCCTCCTCACAGCATTCCCACAGTCCACAGCAGTGCTGTGGTTTGTACTTTCTCACCAGATGTCTGGTGGTCATCGATGAAGGCTGAGTGACAGTAAGTCTCCTCAGGTCCCTCACCTCGGCGTCCTCACATATCACAGCGGCGCTGTGGTTTGTAACATACCCGCTTTACTTGCACCTCTGCATTATTATTATTATTATTATTATTATTATTATTACTACTACTACTACTACTACTACTACTACGACTACTACTACGACTACTACTACGACTACGCCTGAATCCGATTTTCTGCTTCATGCATCTTCTAATCCCACTCCAATTTTATTATCGATTTTTAATTTGATTCTCTTCAGAGAAAAACAGAATTTCCTGTTTTATTTGTTACAAAACACACTTCTAATGTCTAATTTTTGTTTCTAAAAGAATACTCACATTTCACTCGATTCAAATATTACATAAAACATTGACTGAAAAGAAAAACACATATGTGTCAAAAAAGACCACCTTACGCTGCTTTAATTTCAAATAGAAATGTGCTTCACATTACAATGATAATCCTTTTTGCTAATTTACGTTCATTTCGAGACGAAGTGAATTGATTGATTGAAATGATGTATTGTTTGAGATTATTCAGGGTAGATATACTCTTCGACCGCTAAATTAAACACCGATAGAAAGCAACAATAATAAGATGGAGTAAGGCTAGTAATCCACTCATATAGTAATTAGCAATGTGCATTTGTCGTCGCTCACGCTTTTGTGCATTTGTCGTATATTCGCTCTTATGTCTGGTGACGTAACTTAGTAGAAATAGAATTTGATGTTACGCTAAACTGAATTGTATCTTTTACTTAATTTCACCTTTAGATTAGTTTGATATCAGGGGTCTCAAACTCAAGGACACAAAAGGGCCATTACGTCCTGGGAGAGAGGCAGAGCGGGCCAAAAGTGAGATGAGGGGGGGCGTAATTTCCACCAGTTATAATGCTAATCGGCAATACAGCTGATAGGCTGCTATTTATTTATTCATCAAAATGAATACACATATGATATTAAGTGGGATATGTGAATTAGTACAAAATGTGAATGAAAATAATATCCCAACCAGTTCTTGTTGAAGATGATTTCTGGCAACGTTTTGCAGCAACCAGGGATTCTATGTTCGGCTTCAAATCCCGTAAATTAGCCAGCCTCAACACGGATTGTAAATGTTCATCAGTTAGCCTTGAGCGCAAAGCAGATTTATTTATTTTCATTTATGAGAAAACTGCTTACAAACGTATGAGCTTCCAAAAATGTGCCAGAATTTGCAAAGATGAGGCAAACAATTTGGGAAATCTCTCACTTAGAAGGAACTGGTATGAATCAGAAACACCAACCTCTACATATTTCTGCTTCAGTATGGTATCGCACTGAACAACAGTATCAACACCCACGGTCAGTAGAGTAGCAAAAAGCATAAATTGCCTTTCTAATGATAAAAAGTCTTGAAGACGCCGGTCAAACTCTGTATGCAGTTTTATAATTATATCTGCATATTCTTTCAAGCACTGTGGTTCAACCTTCTCCACTGACTGCAAGCTGCTTTGCCCCCAGCTTAGAGACAGAGATTGGATCAATTAACTCGGGAACATCTTTTCCTTTTATTGCCAAAAACAATCCAATTTCTTCACTTAAAGCAAAAAGAACGACTGTTCCACCTTACTTCAGAATGATACAGAAGCTCACAATATTCAGTATCCATGGTGGATAGAAAAGAAATGAAGTGTCGATGGTTGAGAGCTCTTGCCCGTATAAAATTAATGGTTTTCACAACCCTATCCACAATGTTTTCCATCTGCAACCTTTTCCCACACAGTGCCTCTTGATGTAGAATGCAATGGATAGCAGAGATAGGCACACCAAGACTGTTCAGCTTTTCTTTAAGAAGGCCTATTAAACCCACCTTTGCAGAGCACATTGCATGTGCACCGTCTGTTGCCACTGATACGGGTTTTATCCAAATCAATCCTGCACGTTCAATGCATTTTTCTAGTTCACTAAATATATCTCGCCCCGCCACTGTTCCCTTCATAGGTAAATCCAATAATTCTTCAATGACATTGAAGTTTGTGTCAACTCCTCTGATAAAGACAGCGCAATAAGCAGTACCTGTAATACCCGCACTTTCATCAAGTGCGATAGAAAATCTTTCGAAATCTCGGTAGCCAATTGATTTCTTGCTAAATCAGTATTAGTTGACAAGCTAATGCTTTCAAACATTTTCCTTTTCTCGGGACAGAGGATTTCACTAGCTTTTAAAAGACAGTCTTTGATAAAAATATTACCTTCAGTGAATAGTTGTGATGATTTTCCGATCATTTCCCTGAGACCAAAACTTGCTCTGACGGCATTTCACTTGTTTTGTTCAAGTAGAAAAAAGCTTATGTTGCTTCGAAAGCCGCTCTACCTTTTCTACTCTTATCTTTCCAGTTAATGCGTTATACTGATCACTGTGTGTTGTTTTATAATGTCTCCTTATCTTATATTCTTTTCGTACGGCAACATTATGCAGACATATCAAGCATTGTACTTTATCCTTTACCTCTGTTACAAAATACAAATATTCTCACTTTTCTTGGAAACTCCGGTTCGCCTCGGCAATTCTCATTTTCTTTGACATGGTCGATATTCTTCTTTATTTCAATTGTGTGGTTGACCAAAAAACACGTCCTTTTTCTTCGAAATTTATGTTTATTTATCAATCCGCTCTCAAACATTTTCAGCGAATGAAATATTAATGTACATTCTACCCTTCACTGGGGAGAATCATTGTCAGACCTGGCTGATCTTAAAAGTGATTGAATGTCTGTTTGCATTAGGTTGGGAAGGTCAAGCTCAATACTACTGCTGCAAGAGTATGGAACAGGCGAGGGACAAATTACCAAGTTTTAGGAAAATATTGGTCACGAAAATGGTTCTGCCGCGGGCCATGGAAAAGTAGTTTGCGGGCCGCGTGTTTGAGACCACTGAACTAGAGACATGTAGGAAGACAAAGATACAAAAAAATGTTTGGCCACCTTGGGTAGTACTCATTTCCAATTATGCGTCAGCTTTTCTGCATACCTTTTTTAATTAGACTTCTGTTTCCAACCGGTGGAGGCTCAATACGTTAGTACAGCGAATATTGTAGACGAATAGTTATTGGTTCATTACAACCTGTACAGTTGGTTTCACGAGACTTCGATCTTCAGATCTGTGATCTCGTGAAACCAACTGTACAGGTTGTAATGAACCAATAAAATGGTTCTGCCGCGGGGCATAGAAACAGCGGGTTTGATATACAGGAAATATTGAACATAAACAACAAAATGCTGTGCAACATAATGTTTTTGATATTTTATAAGTACAATGCAATTGCAAAATACTTAAGTTTTTGACAGCAAGGATAAACTAGTAATGGAAAAATTAAGAGTGTTAAATACTTCATCTTGAAGAATTTCAAAAACAATAACTGGGATTATTGTTTCATTTTTCTCTCTACAACTAGTATTTGTTGTAATGCTTTGTACGACGTCTGTCCGGAAAGTATCCAGCCAATTAATATTACGAACAATAGCCTACCTAGGGCAATCATGCCTGAGTCCTCTTCAAAGTACTTCCTTTGGGACTAAACACACTTATCCCAGAGGCCCTGCCACCTTATCAAAACAATTTTGAAAAGTCCTCTGCCTCATTGCATTCTCCATAATCTCGTCCACGGTCTGAAATCTCTTTGGGGGAAAAGTCAGAATACAGGGAACCAAATCTGGACTGTAGGCGTGGGATTAACAAACCTGGGTGATGCGATGTTTTGCCAAAAAGCCCTGCACGTTACGTAAAGAATGACTCGCTCGGTAATTGTGAATGCGACGGTCACACAGTACATAAGCTCACTTAATGGCGTCTCACTGCCGACTGAGTAATCCCACGTGAGAGCGTCTGTACATGCATGTGAGGTAATGTGCCCTCTCTGATTGGTTGCAAAGTTACGCAACCGGTTCTTCAGGCTGAATAATTTCCGGATACAACTCGTATATGTAATCATTAGAGTGGATGGAAGTTCAGGCGTAATTGTTTAATAAATCCTACTCGGGATATTATGGGTTACAGAAATAGCTTCTTCAAAAGTGATTGGTAAGAATCACGTAAATTGGAATGATCATAAGTTAAATTTTTTTTAAATACGTGCGACCTGATGCTCTCACTAATCAAAATCGAGTTAGTGGGATATGAGGTGGTATAATGACATTATTCCTTTTAGTAGCTTAGATTTGAACGAAGAAACGAAAATCATGAGTTTGTATGACGCCCATCACAATATTAATATACTTACGTGCAAGATCTGCATTATTTAAGTGACTAATATCCGCTAAAGGAAGTTTGCTAACTCTCCTTTCTCATCAGCTCTTCTTGAGATATGGCAGTTACAACTTGCGATGCACGTGTTACTTTCACTTTCGGTTTAGAGCTATCCATCCATTAATCAATTTAATTTCGCTCAGCCATAGGAGCAGAGTTTAGATAACTTAGAGAAGGACTTAGATTACCCTCACTGGGTTGAGGTTCAAATACTTTATTGGGAGAATGATAAAACTGACAGAAACGACGTACAGTAACCTAACGGACAGGAGTATAGATCAAGACATTGTATGCATTTCCACGCTGTATGTATTTATTTGCTGACCAAGTATAAACGTTGGATAGCATAACCGCGTGTAAAAATATGGAATCAACTGTGTAACACGGGTTGTCGAGAATGGAATCGTATGTGTGGTTCGCATTGCTGGGAATGAGCTGTGCCGGTCGGTATATTTGCCGCTATTTTCTGTTTCCTAGCAATATCTAAAGAAAAGATACCACTCTCGTTCCTTACACCTGTTGAAGTCTGTAGAATGGATCAGTCGAAACGTTGTAGTAACAATAAAATCAACACAAAGAATGAGTTCAGTTATCCATCTTACATCTTACATTATACATGAATTCGGACTAGTTTTCTCGTCTTAGTTTTATCACAATGTTTCGGACACAGTGATATGGCAGTTACCTTCTTCGGATGTCTATCGCTTTCGGTGACCTTACAGGAATATCGAACGGAACTCACTATTTCATCCACGGTGGTAAGTTCCTTTACCGGTCATTTCCGAGGTCTAGCCTAGAGAATTTCAGAACTCATAACCTTATAATGTCAATCGGCCTCTCCATGGGGCCGATATACATTTCCGCACTGTATGACCCAGATGATTGAACTAACGACCTCCAGATGAGTCCTAAACAGCGCTTTTACAAAAGCTGTCGTTAAGTATGAACAGACGTAGAACACTGAAGTATTTTTTGGATTTCTTTAGTCTTAAGTCTAACATCTGTTCTTTCCTATTGACTTTACATTTCTTATTACCCTGGACATTTCTCAATTATGCTTCAATTGAAATGTCCAAATGTTTACCGTTGGGAAAACAAGAATACTGTTCTTCTTCATTGCGTACTGCTCTTTTGATTAAAAGCGACAGTAGGATATGTTTATCGATCGCGGAATATTTTTGTGCAAAGAGTTTGGTATATACTAAATTAAGACTCGTTAGACTTGCAAATTTAGGTTTTCTTAGAATTATTTCGCTTTTTAGACATGTTTGTCTTGTTTGTCTAAAGCTATCAAATCTTCGAATCAATGGCCCGTCTGGTCTATTCAGGAAGGTTTTTCTTTAGAAACACCTTATTTCCTGGGATTTGCAACTGTTGACGTTTTAATGTAGCTTCTATTCTTGGACATATTAAAGCAATTGTTAGTCAATTCCAACCGCTGGTTAATTGCTATCTTTGTGTGAGAAAGAAAACAATCACTGTTTTGCACATATTAAACATAGAAATTAATAACAGTCTGAGAGATTCCAAACAGAGTAAACAAAACAGTGATATATCTTTCCCCACATGTTTATGCGACACACTGTCTATATTAGTATATGTACGAGAGTATGATTGGGTGTTTTGTGCGTGTGTTTGAGAGACAGACAGACAGAGAGTCAGAGATTGAAATGTGTATACCCCCGCGCCCACTGAGTTAGGGTTAGGGTTAAGGCTTCGGGTTTCGTTTTCTTGGCAGTGGCCAACCAAGACAAAACAGCATTTTAGGCCTTTTTCGGGGAGAAAAAGAAAATGCAAATTAATTTTTTTTTAGGCTTTCCTGTCTCTTGGTGGAGACAAATGAAAAAGAGCCAAATTATATTTGGCTGGTATTGATCTTAATACTAAAATCCTTTATTGAGCGCCTCGCAGTGAAGAAGTGGTTAGCAAGTTTGTCTCGTAGACCATTATTACTATTGTGCGTTCAATCCTTACTAGGCGCCTCATACTTGTAGCCTTGTACCGTACTAAGCAAAGTTTAGTATATATATCAATAACCCTGAATTAAAGCAAAGAGTAATAATCAGAGTGTCGCTCATACGTCGAAATAGCTTAAATGGGAGAGGGTTTTTTGTCATCATCATGATTAATATTATCTTTTTGGTCGCACATTGAATTTCATTTGAATTTCAATGGTAATATCTCCCTGGAATTGGTGACAATAAGTCTCCTCAATTTTCAAGGACTCTTCTCAGGATACCGGCAGAATTCAAGCTCTTCAGTTCTGAATATTGAATTATGTCGTCGTCGTCGTCGTCGTCGTCGTCGTCCTTCTTCTTTTTCTACTTCTTCTTCTTCGGGCATCTCCAACTATACACAATATTTACACATCAACTTCTAAACAAATACAAAATTCATAAAAAAACATTCAAATGTACATAAATACAAACGACATCTACAATTTAGCACAATTCACTCTCTTGAAAATCTCCTCTGACAGATTCAAAAAATGTCCTTGTAATCTCTTTTTTTTTCCCCATAATTTTTAACATTATCTAAATTATTTTTTTAAACTGTGTACACTTACACTTTAACATGACTTGGCAACTTATTCCAAACATATATTACTCTGTTAGAACAAAAATCTAATTGTTTAGTGGATTTAGTTTTTGAAATATGTCTAAACTAAACTAAAGAACTGACAATCCTAGACTTCAGCGTTGTCATCGAATAGTAGATAATTCGTGTGAATGATATTTTAGCAGATAGTCGACTTTGAAAGTACTCTCCTAGGACGACGGTAATTGTCGTCGCCTCAAATTAAACCTAAAAGTGAGCGGCCTGCATCGACTGAATTTGCCCCAGATAGATAAATAAAAAAGGAGAGAAATGGTGTTTATATATAGTAGATTTCTGACAAGAAGCCCATTGGTTGAATCAATGAGAACAAGTAAATGACCGAAAGGCTTCAAGCCCAGAGCAAAAGTAGACAGAATAACTATAATGATAGCCTTTGATAACCGTTGCTGATGGGACTAAAGTAGCGACCTTCTGCCAATTAGTTTCTGAGTGATCAATTTCTAATTTATTTCCCAAAAACAGTGAACCTTTAGTTAAGACAAGCAAAACTAGTTTGTTCGTTTATTCAACTGAAATATAATTTTGTAATATTGTATGTAAAAGTATTGTCAGTCTTTTAATCAATAAAAGGTCTGGAGTTGACTTTGTGTTTCTACCATAACAAGAACAAGGACAATCCTTTAGGGGAGTACACTCTTCACTATTTGTCTGTTCCACCACATTAAACCAAACCGATATGTAAAATTAACATTGTCCTACTGTGATTTGAAATCACCAACAACTGGGTTAAATTGTCAAGTCTTACATATTTACGAAAATGTATGTTAGGAATACGCAAGAGCCTTCATTCTTATAAATAAATACATTTATAAAATTAAAATGTCCCTACTGTGATTAGAAATCACGACCATGTCTTACATATCTACGAAAATATATCTTACATATATATAAGGGCTTATTTCATTCTAATAAATAAATACATTTATACTAAAAAACAATTTATTATATATACAATACAAAAGTTGTAGTAATCATCTTTATCCATTAGCAGTAGGCGCAGTGTTTGACTCTGACTTGTTTTGTTTATTTTCTTTGAGCAATTAATTAAATTGTTTTATTCACTTTGCACGGAAAATCTTTAAAATTTTCGCTTAGATTCATTCAGCATCAATATTCGTGCAATTTTATTATTGCGTTTTCACAAAGTAACATCGGATAAAGAAGAATATAGCTATATGGCTAAATATGAACCATGTCTGCTGGTTCGCTTTCTTAGCCTAATCGGTAAGGCGATGTTCGGTAAGGATAAGTGAGGCAAGTTCAAATCTCGTCCAAAGCTTTAATTCCAATCAATGCAGGCCGTAGAATAAATGTAAAATGATTTGGACGTTGCGATAAAAAGCAACAAAATAAGATAAAAGAATGACTAGTCAAAAATTAATAATAATGACAATGCTTCATCTAAAGAAATTGGACAACTTAAGATTGCAAAATCCGAGTGTGATGGGAGTAAACATAAGTTTTTTTTTAAATTTCGAATATGTATCCATAGGCTACGGGTGTTTCTTTGTCCTTGTCTTGTCGGGTTTGGTTTTGATGTTACACCTGAAGAAGGCCGAAGAATGGATCGGCCGAAACGTCGTGTTGACAACACAAACAACAGGAAGGAGTTCAATCGTCCGAAAAACTATTTAAATGTTACTGACTCTTCTCAAAACTATAGAGAACGCCGTGTTAACAACACAAAAAACAAGAAGGGGTTCAATCGTCCGAAGAACTATTTGAATGTTAATGACCCTTCTTTAAGCCAAGTAAAAAGTAAATGAATATATTTATCTGCCAACAAACGGGATGTTATTTATTTATAACAACAACATTCCCACTATTAAAGCAACTTTGTGCATATCAAACATGGAAATCAACAGCAATTTCAGCTCACACAGGGTCTTTCTTTAAATCTTATGTATGTTTCCCTGTTTGCTGCCTGGTCTGTCTGTATGAGTTTGTATGCGCATTTGAGTATGACTTGTTTTTGTGCGTGCACTCTCTATTTATGTCTGGGTATAAGCTTCTGAATGTCTAAATTTTAACAAATAGTTTTACCCATCAGTTTTCCAAACACACCAAAAATGAATATGGTATCTGTTCATCATACTGTTCAGGAGACTCGATGACTAACTTTCAAAAGACGAAGACGCATTTAAATAATCATTTCAGAAAATCTCTCTCCAATCAGCACATTACGGAAAGAATTGACACATACATGAATTATTATTCATACATCATAAAACAACATTAAAGCAAAAAAAACACCATTAAACAAATTAAATACAAAAGTACTTTTCGTTGAATTAAACATTATAATTCTATGAATATTTCAATTGTTTGATTTGTTCGAAAATAATAGCTTAATACAAAAATAGAAGGGCTCCCAAGAAATGATATGCATAACATTCGGGAGCCCTTCTATTTTTGTATTTAGCTATTAGTTATCAACGTTAAATTTGTCCCTCTCACCGATGATCTGGGCGCCATGATGTCCACGTTTTGACTTTCTATTTATCAATCATTGAATGTCGTTAATTATGAACAGATCTTATTCTCAAGCATATCGTGAGTTGCGAACGATTTTCGCTGCCCTCTTTACGCTTGTAAAACCTCTTAAACTGATCCAACTCAGACTGGCGTGTATCCAATAATCAAGAATTTACCCATCTCTCTTACTACGTTGCCAATAACTACACGAAATAAATTCTATGCGGCTTTTCTCGCCTTACCGAGCGTCTTAGGTGTCCGAAATGAAAGACAAACTTTTGTATATGCGTGGCATTGGGTTTCTATGTATTTAGAAGGATTTCCTTATACTGACACGTTTAGCAAGCAAGAGAAATGTGTCTGAAAATATATCGTTCGAGCAAATGGAACCTAGATAAGAAAAGTATCATTCACTTAGTAAATAGAATTATACAGAATATTGTACACACATTATCAGACATTTTAAACACTTGAAATAATATAAAAATGTATAATGCTTTTATTTGGAATTTGTATTATTGTAATATTTACTGTTTATTATAAGATTATTAAACTGATTTTAACCCCATGGGGCGGCTGACGAGATATGTCGCAAGAAATGTCCTTGTCCTGGGACTTCTTACTCTGGCAGTGAATCGGGTATTGCTCCAAGATAATTCGTATATAGTGATGAAAGCAGTGAAAGCAATGATTGCCCTGGAGTAGCTGACGGGAAAAGATTATTTGTCCTGGGTCTTCTACCTTCAGGGATTCAGACAATTTTTTGTTGAAGTTGAAAACAATGAAAGCAATGATTCTCCTGGTGCGGCTGACGAGATATCTTGCGAGACATTTCTTTGTCCTGAATCACAATAAGATTCACCACCAATGATGATGAAGGCTGTGAAAGCAATGATTGCCCTGGTGTAGCTGACGAGATATATCGCAAGAAAATTCTTTGTGTTGGGTCTTCTTACTATGGCAGTGAATCGGATAGTGATTCTAAACAATTCGTAGATGGTGATAAAGACAGTAAAAGCGATGACTTTCGTGAAAAAGGAAATACTTGATAGCTACTAAGCTTGGTTTAGTATGACTCTGGGCCAAATGGACAGTAGTAAGATTCAAGCCTTTAATATCTTGGGAACTGTTGATCTCTTTAAAATTTTGGATACTTGAAATATATTTGACTGTTAAACGCGTGCAAGACTATTTCTATGAATATGTGCACCAGGATGGAATACTTCATAGTTTAACAAAGAAATATATTACAGTAGTAATATACTTTATCCACCAGATACATTTAAGTCATGTTCTATACTTTTTACACATAAGCAATGAAAAAATAACACTCATTACCCAGGAACAAAAATCGCATTACATGGTGTTATTTATTATAAATCAACTGGCTCCGTTTGTCACTGCGGTGGGCCCGCCCCACTCTAAACATTGGCACAGCTCAACCAAATTTGGCGCAAATTTGGCATGTATATTCAATGGTCCTAGGAGAATATTTTAAAGTAAAAGATTTCGAGAAAAGACATTTTAAAGCGTTTTCACAATGTAACTATAATGTTAAACTGGCCCCTTACTTTCCGTTCAATATACATTTATGCATTCTATCATTCTATTATCTATTTATGTAAAGCAACTGACTCTGTTTGTGCCACCCCCTTAAACCTAGGGGAAGAACTTGGACTATTTGATTGTCTCCTAGTTACTTTTAGACCATGTCCCATAGAACTGGCTAATGGATAAAACGTACCTGTAAGGCTCATATGGTTCCCTAGGAGGCGTGAGTTCAATTCCTGGGTCAGGTAGTGCAGAAATATACACTGGCTTAGGGAAGAGGCAGATCGGCATCATTTGTATGGAAGGGTATTGGATGATGTACGTTAGGTATAGAGTTTTTTCTAAGTTGGTAATTCGCTTGAAAAGGTTGAGAACAGGTCTGGTTAGTTACTCAATTGAAACCGTCACGTAACCAACGTCTTTTGGCAGCATGCCGTGTTGGGGATGATCAATTAAAAACTTGGGAAAAGGGGTGATCAATGAATAAGTTACTTCTTTCGCCTTGTTGGACAGTGATCATTAAAAAAAAGTCTGAATTTTCAAAGAACAAGCTTGAATGCTGCCGCACATCAAAAACTAAGGGACCACTTTAGCATAAACTTACATTGCAAATTGAACCCGCATTAAAAAAGAATTTAGGGGGGATTTAAAAAGAAAATGTTTTTTCTGGACATAATAAAGAGTAAATGTTTAAATTTACAGCTCTCTAAGTTCCATTGGTATGGCTTGTACACGCGATATATACATACATAGCCAGCCAGCTGGACCGACTTAAAAACTGAAGAAACCTATGTTGACAGTTTTGGTAGACGGTTTCTACTATTACCCTCTGTCTGTCACAGATGTTAGCTCGTTGAGTACCAAGGCTTCTGACTGCATATTTGAAATGTATCAGATTCACTATGTCACATGATAACGAGCATCGTTTCCAGTTGGATCTATGTCACTTTCACGGAGCGATTATTATGGATGGGAGTTGGGGTCCAATATCTTCAGTTTTGAGACCAAAGCAGTCGGAACATCCGATTTCTTCATCGGCCGGTAAGCCGATGCTATTAGATTTCTTATATTCGAAAAGATTACAGCTGACCGAATATCTTTCGTAAGATGAGATAGTAACAGGAGTAAACAAAGTTGCACTGTTGAAACGGCGCCTAGAAACATCGGGGATAACTGGTAGCGAAATCTCACTGAAGGCGGACAGCTGCAGATTAAAAATGCTCACGTTCAACTATCAATTGTCACCAAGCAGATGCTTTCAAAAGATCAGGATTCAAATCAGTTAGTCTTCCAGAGCGAAGTTTATCGGAGAAGTCAGTCACCTTTTTTAATCTGGCTAAACCGTCGCTCGCATTTACGCACAGTCACTGCACCTGGGTACACACACACATATTTTTCATTGTCTGTGTTGCATTACTGCCATTATGTAATTCATACCGCATGCATGGCGATCAGGACATTCATTGAAGTTATTATGAACTATAAACGATGCACACAATCTAGGTTTCCTGGTTTAAATTTAAGATTGATTTCGAAAACGTTGGTTGCTTGGTTGGTTCTAAATTAGTATTTTTAAAGCGATATTTTCGAACAACCTAATATCTCAATCTTTATTATTATTGGATGAAGTATTTTAACATACCACTTTTTATTAAATTTGACTAGTTTTACGTTCGACCTAATTTTAGTTGTTTTTATACAACTTATTAATTCGGGCCATTTAGCAACGAATAACAGCACGATCGGAAATAAAGAGTAAGCCTTCGGTAAGAATCGAACCCATACCCTCATTGCCAGAGGGAGACTAGTTTACTAGCCTACTAGATCAACAGAAGCTGATTCACACTTATAAACTCCCTACACCCGAATCTCTGCGCCATATTTATGTTGTTTTTACGTATGAGACCTAGTAGTCTTTTTATAAATCGATCTTTATTATTATTGGATGAAGTAATTGTAACACATTTAAAAAAATTAGAAAAGAGTCGGCATTGAAAGTTGACTATTTATAAATTTCCTGTATGGAGATTTTATATTGTTGTTAACTGTGATGTTCACGATGAACACTTGTAGTTATTTACTAACCTTTTCTTAGTCTGGCTTGCCCGCCTCACGTGGATACCCTTTTTAATGCTGACTACGTCCATCTCTGCTTTCAGAGTACCTTGAGCATAAGACTTACGAAAAGCACTTGTAATCTCATTTGTAAGCCTGCGGGTTCCAAATGTCCATGCACACGTCGATTGCTAATAATTCCTATACAGTGTGGGTGAAAAGAAACTCCATATTGGCAATTAGTAGTAACTTTATTATTTATTGGTCGAGTGTAGTCAAACTAGCTTTACTTTGGACCACAGAGTAGTAGAATCTATGTAAACGTTTCGGTATGGACTCTGGAAAGTAAAGTTAATTCTCACCCACCCTGTATATCTGGACTCAAAAGATATATTAATAGAAACACTTTGCTTGTTAGTGACTGCTTATATGTCTGGGCTTCCTTTACGTTGTTCGATGTCTTGTACGACATCAGTACACAATTTCGCTATCAAGTTTTTTTTATGATCAAAAAGAAGGAATGATATTAGAGTTACTGACTAATAAAATGTACATACATTTTGGGATACTCTGCTTTTAATGTTATTAAAATTAATGTTATCACCTTGTATAGCGCAACACACAGCGCAATAAAATCAGCACACCCTCTGCTCTGTGACGCAAGGCAGGAACTGAGTCTTGTAGCTATTCCATAATCATCATCAGCCTTTTAACGTCCGCTTTTGGACATAGACCTTCCCCAAGATTCGACAACCCTCTCGATCGGAGCCAATACTTTCTGAACTTGTCTAAATCGTCTCGCCATCTCATATTTTGTCGGCCACAATTTCGCATATGATCTCTTGGGATCCATGTTGTGAGTCGTGATGTCCAGCTGTTGTTTGACATTCTTCCAACATGACCTGCCCACTGCCATTTATTAAATAAAACCGTCCAATGTGTGCACATGTGCGTGAAAGGCAATACTCAACATATTGAACATATGCGTTGTGTGACAGTGAATGTGTTAAACGTGGTATTATTTTCGAACAGTCTAATACTTTCGTGCTATTTAAGATATTAACATTTTCTCGTTTCAGGTTGCTAAAAGACACGCCTGGCTTCCAATTCTCGCCCAGATCTCGATCAAATCTGCCAAATGGATTTCCGGAATACGTTGAAGGAGTCCCGTATTTCCTGGACGGCTATATTCATCCAGAGGTCCCTGATGCAGAAGACAGTCAAATAGACCACATTGCTTTGGCATTGGAAAGCTTTCATATAAAGAACTCTTGAAGACAGAGCCGGTCAATGACTCAAAATTATTATTTTTTTTTAAATCAAAGAAAAATAAAGTCTGAAACACAGTATGGACAAACTGCTAAAGCAGTACATGACAAAAAGCACAATATATGTGTGTTTCGAATGTGCGTGCGCGTGTGTGTGTCTGTGCGTGGGTGTGATCAGAACTTGATTCGAAAGAGGAAAGAACTATTAAGTAATGAAAGACGCATATATTTTGTTAAATTGTTGTTTTTCAACTTCTTTTGATTGAGAATGACGATAATTATAATAGTCATAGTAGTTACTATAATTAACAATAGAGATTTACTTATTGTTGTTATTTGTTGCGCGAAAGCATCATACAACTTTGTTATTCCTGATAACTGTGCAAGTACAAATGCACTCTTTATTCCAATGTGATTGTTATGATTCTCTACAGCAACGTACAAAAACATAGAAAAACCTGGAAAAGTAAATAACTTTAAAAAAATATTATAAATAATCATAATTGCTATCAAATACCCAGTGGAACACAGTAATCTTGAAATCAATGAAAGGTATTCGATAGTATTTAGGAATTCAATCATGTGCGTGTGTTTTCGCGTTTGGTAATCTCATTGTGAGGCCTTTATTCCTTTCATTTTCTATGGTTTACGCATTGTTTCATTGATGACTTTCAGTGGAATTATATATCTATTTCAAACATGACTTGACAATCCTCATTTCTTTCTGTTTTCTCATTCCGTTCTTTCTGTCTGTTTTTATTTTTTTATTTTTTTTTACTGCAGATCCGTTAGAAAAAGACGCACGCCATTTTGAGATCCCTCCTAGCGCTTCTTCATAATGTCGTCTGCTCGTTTGATTGAGATAGTTTTGCGGAATGCTCAGCCTATGTTTAACCCTTTCAAGACTAACGTATTAAGGTACTTAATGCCTGGATTTTGAAGAAAAAAAAGTATTTTTTAAAAAGCCAAAATCGTGCTAATCTTTATTTAATGATTAAAGAAAACTAAATAAAAAAAAAAGTTTTCATATTTTCAAGAACCAAAATCATGATGGGATACATTTGTCCCATTAAATATTTACCCCAGGACAGATGAAAAACATGGAATTAGCAGATCACCTTACCTACACGTCTTTCCTGTTCAGTCATGTAATGCGAACTAATTTCTGCGTGGGTTTCTTCATACTATGATGACGTCATTGTCTGTGGTGGTAAAATCTCATTTACTTTATTTTTCGTGACACATACGTCCCAGTAGACTTCTAGAAAAGATCCAAGGGACATAAATATCCCAGCAGTCATAGACACCTCGAGATGTATATGTCCCAGGAGTCTCGAAAGGGTTAATCCTGTGACATTGACGAACATTATAACGTAATGTTTCCCGTAAGTTTGGTTTTTGTCTACAAAACAGCAAGATTCCGCGCTTTATTTTGTTGCAAAAACTAATTATAATTGATAGTTCTTAACGACTCCATTTTATGATAGTTTCTACTTAAATTTATAACTTAAAAGTATCTTAAATATATTTAAGTTATTAATTTAAGTAGAAACTATCAGCATTCAATTCATGGGATTCATAGAAAAATTGAATAAACATATAAATTAATGAATAAAGTAAGAAATAAAGAAATAGATGACAATTTTGTTCAGCTTACTCACTCGTTTTCACCGTGACCTGTGAGCTTGTTCTATGGTCGCTGCGGAGAAGAGTCTGGGGCTAAAGTATATATAATTTTACTTCTTCTTTGCTCATTCTTAATATAAAAACTTTCAAATCTATGTCTGGTCCCTTAATTGCATTTCGGTAGTCTATTCAGCAAATCAAAGCTAATGTCATGCTCAGCATATGTGCTCTATTTCTTGGCAACAGTTGCGATTTATTTAATGCAATGGAGATTTAAATAATATTACAGTGCATTACGTGTACCATGATTTATTTGTATCCATTCATACAAAATAAGTTTTGCATTTAAAGAGCTAATTATTTCTTATCGAGATGATATTAGGAAACTTTATATTACCTCATTTCATATTTTTAAAATGTCTTCTTATTAGCGAATAGATTTGTATGCACTGTTATTTAAGATTGTGAGATTGTTAGTACACTTCCCGTCATATCATATGAGCTTTTTTCTAAACGCTGTGAAATATTCTGAAAGGTTTTTATGAGAAAATATGTTTTTATAATCATTGTATATTGGTTCATTCGGATTTGTTTGTTTTTTGTGCTTTCTATCACAACGTGTCGGCCGCTGTACGTTCCGGACTTTCTGGGATATCTGTTATATTTTGGAATGTCGAACTCTGATCTGAGAGGGTATGAACACCCCCATATTGGTCACATGTGTTGCTTCTCTCTGCGAGCTCTTGGAACTGTCCTCCCTTTCCCCACGTGTTAAACATGCAACCTAAAAGGCCACCAACATCTCTAGACTATGCGCCAAGGCAGAGTTAGCGGCAGTACACCAGGAACTGTCCGTCTGAGCAGTTTTTTCTTTCATTTTTAGCTACTTTTGGAGTTTTATAACTATGCACTCAGAAGCAGCTAAATATTATTTTAGAAAAAACTTGCAGAACCAGTGTCAACAACATGTCTTCTCAGATGGACAGTTCTTGTGCACTGCCGCCAACTTTATATTGGCGCCAAGTCTAAAGGTGTGGGTGGCTACCAGATGTACGATGACTCCCTTCTGCCTTTTAATTAGCGAGAAATTAAGTCTAGACCATACACACTTTTGCTTGTTTAGTTTTACTTTGAGATTTTATGTATAGATTTCTTTTGTGGCCACTGTTTGCTTAGCGTGCAAATTGGACGTGTATGGGAGGTTAAACGCATGTCCCCTCAGACCAAAGTTTGACATTCCAAAATACAGCAGACTCCCGAAGAAGGCCAAAGAGTGCAGTGGCCAAAAACAACGAAGACGAGGAAATTAGTCAGAATGAACCCATATGCAATGCTTACAACACTTCGTCTAAAAAAAAATCCAACAAAATTCAAAAATTTTCAATTATCCTATAATTAGATTTTAGTGAAATTCTAAAATGTATTTGCTTAAAACCAAACAATCATTGTAATTATTTTCAATCAAGTATTTGCTGGCGTAAAAAACATTGTTCAAGAACAATTTCCTGAATATTACCAACGTAATGGATTTTGAATTTTGATCCAAAATGGATTTATGAAGTTTACATGCCATGGTGACTATTTTTCCATACCGTGTTTCTTGTGAATACATTTCGTTTGAATATATGCTACTCAAAATGACGATAAAATAATTTAAATTCTTCCCACTTCCTTCGATTTAAATGGTTCTTGTTTTTCTCCATTTTCTTTTGACTCCGAGTTGGTGGTCGCTTAAATGGGGACAATGTTTTGCGTTAATGTTCAATGTTATATTCTTGAAAAGATAACATCACTGTCTTTCAATACGTTACCTTTTAATCTCGCGTTCATTATTAACTCTCTGGCAGAACTTCCTCATTGCACTCTGGCGCCTGTAACAAAAACAGGTGGAAATGAGCTATTTTTACCACTATCCACACTCACGTGTGTTGGTCCTCACATTAAGCCAACCTTGTGTAAAATGTGCCCTCGTGGGGAAGCAAATGAATACCATCTCTCTCGTTTATTATTTACTGTTTTCCGGAATTCATGTTCTTGGATGGACGTATGTTTTAAATTCTATTGGCATGCAATGTTGATTAAAACTTACTCCGATTTCCTTATTTTTATTCACAATAACTTGTTAATTTATTTTATTAATATTGAATGAAGTATTGTAACACATTATTCTTTACTAAATTTGACTAGTTCTTACCTTCATCCTAATCCTCAGTTGTTCTTTCAACTTTGTTTAAACGTGTGAATCAGCTTCTGCCAAACCATGAAAAGTCTTCGTGGCCGATTGGTAAAGGCAGCTAGGCGTACACTGGACTCCCTCTGTGAGTTCGATTCTCACCGAAGGCTTACTCTTTATTTCCGATTGCCATAGAAACGATGGCACGAATTGAAAGTTGTATAAAGAGCAACTGAGGATTAGGGTGAAGGTAAGAACTAGTCAAATGCTGTAAAAAATTAACTTGTCTATTTATTTGCTTTAAAAGCAGATGCTTCGCGCGAGGTGTTACTCAAAGATTCGGGGAACTTAAGGTGCGAAATGATGATGGAAATGAGGTTTTTTATTTCACGGTAGAATGATGCAGAAAGATGTATAAAGTGTCCGGCAAGACTCGGGAAACCCTGGATAACTTGACGGATGAACAGATTGATCAATTTGTTCAAATTCCCCGAAATCCTGGGTGGCACTACGTATATATTCTTTTCCAAAACTTAAATTATATCATTTTAATTCATTTGTAATTTTAGAGATTATTATGTTTTCTGTTTGAAATATCGAAGCATATGTGAGTCGTTCGTTCAAATTGACAGATGACATCTATCGCTGTCATTGATTTGAATTTCTTTTTCTTAAATCTTTTCTGACCGGTTTTGATTTTCTGAAGTTTATTTCTAGATGCTCCAAATCACAAAGCTCTAAGTTCAAAATGTTGACAAAAATACTCATGGTGCACAGGAAAGTTTGATAGTTTAATTAGATCTACCAGAGTAAATAAACCCAAACCCCAACCTCTACCACCGATCCATAGCCTGGGTATTTTTCGTTAGTCCTCATCACACTGAATAGTTATAACTATTAAAGCTTAACGTAATTTTATTTGATAAATGAATGTATATAAAAACGGTAAAGGACTCCCAACACAAACTGACTGACAAGTCCTAACCTCTAACCCTAACCCTAGGTTATCTCAATGAGATAATAACAGTCGAGTTGCTGAAATGTCCTTAACTTTTTTATTTACATTTATTTAGAAAACAAGATACGTTGAGCTGTAATAGCTATAATTATTTAGTTTGTTGGGGACTAACGAAAAATACCCCATAGCCTCCCACAGACTGGCTAGATATGTACAATAAAACTAGCAAATGAAGCAGAAAGGGTCTGCCTTCTAGCTGGGACAGTATCGCATTTACCACCGGAGCCAAAGGTCGATGTTCGAGCCCAGATAGAGGCCATGATTTCGAATGCTGATTTTTCAGGCAAGAGGGCCGTCTTCACTTGGAAAATTGATGGAATACAACATTCCTACGGCCATTTAGCCCTGTACCTTACTGAGTTAAGTTTAGTGAATATCAACAAATCAAGAGAAAGGGATAGACTTTCACCTGAAGTTGAAAAGTATAGTTAAGGGAAAATGTAAATCTGAAAGAAAAAAGAATGCTTAAAAATAATCAGTATTTGAATCATTGACATTATTGCCGTGATTGGCAATTGTAGTAGCTCAATGTAAAGGTAACAAGCATGGCTTCTGCAGGGGCAAACCCCGTTCCTACTCATGTAATAGAAGATGATTACTGCAACTTTTGTATTGTATATATAATAAATAAATTCGTAGGTATGTAATTCTTGTCAGTTTAGCTCAGTTGGTAAGAGAGCCGCCTTCCAATCACATGGTCGTGATTTCAAATCATGCTAGGGAAATGTTAACTTTATATATATATATATAGGTTTTGTTTAACGCGACGGATTAGACAAACAGAGAAGAGTTTACTCCCCTAAATTTAGTGAGGATTTTCTTCTTCTTGTTCTTGTTATGGGGGGGGAAACAAAGTCAACTCCAACTTGGAGTTTGACAATATTTCCATTCTCTACCGATAAAATTCTGGAGTTTGTTTTTTTATTAAAAGAAAGTTGAGAGATCTGAATTGATGACTTCCTTATCTCTGAATAGAGAAATGTTCTAGTGATTGAAACAAATGAGAATCTGAAGGTGGTTGGGCTTATGATTATGGAAGATGAGGTAAAAGATAGCAGAGTAAGGATTTTATATTCTCCTAGGCTTGCTTTGCTGAGCGAGGACGACTTGCATTGGCATGCTAGAGGATGATACCCTTTCGGTTTACCAAAGTTCCACACTTCTGGTATTCTGCAACATTTACATGCTAGAATTGTTGAGAATAAAGGTCTCCGGGATTCAGTTACTCATTGTGGATGATAACTCTCATGTTCCACCAGAGTCAAACAAAATCTTACAGGAAACTACACCTTGTGCTTCAAATTAATTATTTAAAAGAATAGAAATTCTGGTAAACATTGCCCGAAGGGAATCACATGATTTTGTAAATAGTTCTATGTTTTTTTCCACGCCAATGTACTTAGTGTTGTAAATGAACATCGAAATATCAACAAAATCCACAATACTTATCGTTTGTTAAACAAATAATTTTCTAGCAAATTTAACAGAATTACTTTCATCCTGGTCACACTTATATATTTTAACTCAGTCTTATTTACAGCAAAAACAGACACCACGAAGGGCTTAAACACAATGGTAGATATGTACATGAATGTAAATAGTAAGTTTGTTTGTAGTATATGCAAAACAATGCAGAATTGTATTTTGGGCTTATTACATTTCAGCTTATAATTATGTAAGCTGAAAAGGTCATGTCATGGACAAAATAAATCATATAATAATATTTAAAGGCATAACTACAAAAATTACCAGAAACAATATTAAAAGAAGCAAAATACAGAATTCAAAAGCTAATTTAGAGGACTGAATTCTTCTTTACTGTAGGCTATGATTCAGCTATATATATATATATATACACACACATATATATGAGATAAATGTGTACGTGTACAAATATATATGTGTGTGTGGGGGGGGTTGTGAATATACATGTGTGCATATATATGTATGCATATATATGTATTTTTATATCTATATATGTATGCATATATGTATATGTACACATATGTATATATGTGTATATATATGTGTATATATATGTATACATATGTGTATATGTATGTATACATATGTGTATATGTATACATATGTGTATATATGTATGTATACATGTGTATATATATATATATGTGTACATATATATATGTGTATATATATATGTGTGTATATATATATGTGTATATATATACATATGCATATATATATACGTAGGTATGTATATATAAATATGTATATATTTATTTCATACATATATGTATGTATGTATATATACAGTGGCAGTAGAAAGTTTGCGAACACAACCTAAAATCACCGATCGCCCAAAATTAAAGAGAATGATTGAAACTGGAATATTTATTAATATTTATTAAACATAAAACAAAATACTTTACATTGCAAATTCACTGAAATTATTCAGGGTTTAGTACTGTGGCCATTGTTCTTGGTGATTTATGCAGTGTTTGAATACTTTTTCCAGCTACTATACATATCTATATATGTATATCTATATATACCGAGCGTTCGTTAAAACTAATCTAATTTCTTTAAGGTTAGACTTGAGATTTCTTTTAAATTAAGACATAGAAATAAAATCAGGAAAAGTTTCTAGTCTTAATATTTAAAATGTGAACTTGATTCTCAAGACAAATTTTTGCTTTTTAAAACATTGACCAAAGTTATTTTAGACTTTAATTCTGAAGCAGTTTTTGGTTGATGCGACGTAAATACGACTGATATCACAGTAGTCACAACAGGACTCGAGAAATAACATTTTTCCTGATTCTTTTTATTTTGGGGATGTCTTTTTTTTATCATATTTTTAGATAGTTTACGTGAATACTTTTGCTATGTTTATTTTAATAACAAAAATTCGCAACGAGAACTACATTTTAATTTCTTAAATCTTTTAAATATTTAGATTAGTTTTAACAAGCAATTATTGAACGCTCGGTATATACATATGTATGTCTATATATACATATGTATGTCTCTCTATATATATGTATGTGTTTGTCTGTAGTTCTCAAAACATAATTATAAATTTCCCGTATACGTTACATATCCCACTAGTAAAATGCCTATCACACGTAAAAAATGGCTTTACGAGATCGATAGTTAATAATATACTTAATGAATATAAATATTTTTCTTTTGTTTTGTTGTTGTTATTGTTTTGTTTTTTGGAGTTTTTATTAGCATAAATCCGGTCATTAATCAAGTAGACGTGATTAAATATATTAAATTAACAATAATACAAATATAATTGTATTTCCTGCTAGTTCATAAAAGATTACTTTCCGAAAATTCATGTCGATAAAATATTGCTTTGAATTTTTTTTAAATTCACTTTCCTTTCCTAATAGTTTTGTCGGTAAAAAGAAAAATGATATAACTTATTCTTTTTAAATATTTCATAAATTCAGTTCGATCTAATTTGTCGCATATATGCTGAAGGGTCACAAAAACTGTTTTGTTGGTCATGATTAATTATGATTATCAGAGATACAAATTCGTGTCTGACTGACACAAAACAAAAAACATTTGAGGAAAATATTTTCGCGATCATGATTTTAAAAGATCATGATACAAATTATTTTCTAAAATAAGTTCACATACCGATTCAAGTGTACAGGTTATCTGATGGTGATTTTGGCTGTAGTTTCAGTATGTATGTGAATAACGTTTTGGGGTTTGTTCGTTTTTTTTTCATAATTCTTAGCTTTAGAAGTGACACGATTGCCTTTCAAGTTGCTCCCCAACATTCCCGATCCCCACATCCATCTGAACTAATTCACGCACAGCCTTCAACTTAAGCTAGTCAATATTGCTTCAACAGTAGAATATGCCAGTTCTAAAGCTACCCGTGTACTAACGTCATTTCTTCTGGCTTAAGACATGGTCATTCAAAGACAGTTCTTATTGACCAATGATAGAGTTCTTTATCTAAGTAGATGTCTGCACATGCACATGCTTCCCAGTAATACATACACACATACACATACATACACACACATACATATATATATATATATATATATATACTTCTAAATTGCTTATATTCTTCCTGATTTCTATTGTTTTTCCAACTTCTCTTTAAAACCCTGCCATTTCAATGTTAGTAGACAGTGTTTTCATGTCTAATTGTAAATAAATTCTTTGTAAAACAAAATGTCAATTAGATTGTTGACAAAAAACCACTTTCCATTGCTATGCGCGAATATGATCGGCCTCAGTGCGAGTCACTAAGTCGGCATATAGATATGTACATATTGTATTGTTTACTCCAATATTATCACTATTATTGTTGTTGTTGTTCTTGTTGTTAATAATGACGATTATGTTAGCGTTAATGTTGATATTAATGTATTTATGCTGTCACTAATAGTTTATTTGAATTGTTAGCCACTCTTTGAATGAAAAGTGTCCGGGTATCAGAGCAGTGATGAAATTACGAATGAACGTTTTTGGCAGAAATATCTCTTGCCGAGAAAAGCTCAGAGCAAAATAATTACTCCTATTTGTTTCGTATTTAGTCTTAGATTTATCAGAAAGAATAAAGATTATGACAAATATGACTTGCTTTTACAAAACGTGTCGTCTGCATTTTAACATCCATTTCAGGTAAATTGGCTGTTGTTTCTAACTAAATTTGATCGACTGAATAACAGTGCGGCCTTTATACAAGTGTAAATTAATGCTAATAAACACAACTATGGGAATGAACCCAAAGGTTTGGAGAAGTTAAAGCGCAAAAGGTTTCCTTAATGCTGGTTATTCTCATTACTATGGTGTCGTCTCCTCCTGCCACTTCTTATTTGTCGGAGTTACAAGTGTATAAATGAAGGAGTACAGTCGAGTAGTCGATGAGCCTTGAGTTTTAAGTATCACCTTGAGCTTTAAGTCTCGCTTTTGTGCGAAATCGCATTTTTGAACAGAGCCTCGTTCTGGAAGCAGAGGTCGAAATCGAGTGAGAGTGAATTCGTTCATGAGCGAAACATAGTGAACTGGTGTTACGGTTCAAGTAATCAGAAGTTCTTTGTTACTTTGTGCGACCAAATAACAACAATGAGGCTAATATATTCAACAATCGGTCAACCAGGATTACGCCGATATAACATAGGTGTCAAGGAAAACTGCAGATATAATACTCAAAGAAAGAAAGATAAAAACTGATAGAAAATTAGGATCTTTAGTGATTTCGAGAGAGTACAGCCATAGTATCAGGTGAGACAAGGGAAACGCTGACAGATTAACAATCTGTTCAAATTCCCTGAACCCTTGGGTAACAGCTACGTCTACGTTAATAATCAGGCTTATTGCTTACATACATACATGCAGACAGGCATGAATGAGCGTCCTTCATGCAAAGTTTATTTCATATAATTTTCACATACATATGAAAAGTGTGGCTTACAGTCAAATTACACTGAAAGAACTAGTTAAGCAGGGCCGAGCCTTATCGATACTTAGCTGATTTGATCACTTAGCAACAACAGTTACGCTAAGCATCTTGTGACATGTGCTGTACTAACCAAAGCTTAGTAAAAAGTAAATACATATTCCAAGTATATATATATAATATATATATATATATAAT
>VCCN01002572.1:6747158-6757772 GCA_006491835.1 Architeuthis dux
TCTATACCCTTGTAGCGATGGCGCAATTGAATTGCATTGAAATGGAGGCGAAACATTACCTCGTTTGAAGCAAAATCGCATTATTATGACTGTTAGATAATTTTAAAAATTACAATTTGCGGTACACTACAATTTCCTTCCATGTTGACTTTTATTGAATGCATTCTTTGGACTGGTTTAATTATATCACTAAAGTTGTTATTTAACCCAATTTTACGTTTCAGGACTCGCCCTAGGGATGGTCTTCTTTACCGCCAACGTAATCGTCGGGATGTATTTTGTGAAGAGGCGGGCGTTGGCGTTCAGTCTAGCCAATTGTGGGGCTGGAGCCGGAATGTTCATCCTAAATTATGCAATCAAACAACTTTTGGAACACTACGCCCTGAGAGGAACCTTAATGATATTATCAGGATTTATTTTGAATTGTGTCGTTTATGGCGCACTTTGCAGGCCCGTAGATTATAACACAGAATCTGCTGAGGAAAACCAGGACCCGAAAGATCAGCCACGTAAGTCAAATAATAACAGTTCTGTTGTTGTTGTTGTTGTTGATGGTTTCATACATTACCATCATCATGAAAATCTAGGTGGGTTTTTCACGTCTGCTGCAATCCCCCAGGTGGCCAACGAGGCCTATGCGAGGTAGTGGGGGGGGCATAACTTTCCACAGCGGATGCAGGAGAAAGTCTGACAGCCGGGGAAAGCTTCTGCCTTGTGGTGCTGCCTCTTTTCTTCTGCGGTTTGCTTCGACAAAGGAGGTTGCTTTGTTGACCTTGTTTCCCTATCGGCTGTCAATGTCGACTTGCCCACTGACGGTCGTTGTTTCCACAGCAGATGAGGGTCCATTTTAAGGAGACCTTGTATCACTTCTGTAGGGCCCCACCTCTCTGTCGGTTAGGCACTAGAGGCCTGACAGTACCTCATTAACAGATGGTGAAGATGACGGTGATGAAGATTCAAACACTAATGACCAGCCAAGCTTCTAAAGGTTTAATGATAACCATCAATTTTACTGTTTAATGACTATCAGCAATGATAATTCTTCTATACCTTTATTATGTATAATCAGAGCATGCATTTCTCTATACTGTTTATCATATTTCATATGTGTTTTCTATTAAATAACTAAACGAATTCGTGTGGGTTTTTTAAACTGACATGGGAGACATAATAAAAAAGAAGCAATAAAGAAAAAGAACTTTTATCAGAAAATTAGTTCCCACTGAGTTCAGAAATCTTTTCTTGCCAAGATACTGTTAAGTTTCATTGCTTGTGTTAAACCCTAACGCAAACATTTGACACTATGACAAGGTCCCAGCTCCGCCCGGACTGTCTCACCGCCCCGCCAACACCTTCTACGCCTACGCTGTGTTCAAAGATCCGCAGAGGAGTTGTTGGTGAAGTTGGTTGAAATGTCCTCGAGCTGAGCTGATCCGCTCACAAAGCAAGTTGGAATTGAAGGAAAAGATTGGATGCCGATTTTAAAATCAACAATAACAAAGGTTTATTTTCTTCACAGTACATAAACTCTTATAAAACGTTTTCTTCGCAGTACAATCATATTATAAGAACTTGTAAACATTCTTATAATTCAGAGTTCTTCACAGTACGGTCGTTTACCAGTTCTGACAACCCAGGGTGTTGAGAAAGATGAGCGGCATATCAGCATATCAGCAGGCACCTGGTTCAATGACACGGGTGTCATGCACCCACGACAGGTTGCTGTCCTCTCTTGGCTCGTCTATGGAATTAGGGGGTTATTTATAGAATTGGAGACTTTCTGTCGACCAAGCAAAATTGGCCACATCGGTTATGCCACCAATCAAAAGGTGATTGGTACATCGCCCCTCTCCAGCCCATTACTGGGTCGAGGCACATGTCCCAATCGGTTTCTCGATTAGCCAATTAAAACCTTCTTCCGTCAGCATACAAAAATCCATCTAATTCTGCTGAATTGCCAAAAGAATTCCCCGCTGACATTATGCTTAATGAGAGACCAAGCACTCTAAATCACTTTCGTCTACATCACTTTAGCAAATATCAGTTTAGTCTAAATCACTTTGGTCTAAAATCACGTTTGTCTCCACAATATCTCCAAAAGTTCTCAATGACATTTGGTCGAATAGTGGGCCATTGGCTAAGGAAGAATTGATGAAATGTTGGGGTGGATCCAAGGATTACTTTTCGATTGAGAAGAAAATAATTCCAGGATCCGTCCAAAGATTTAATAAAAAAATATCTCTCAATCGAAGGAAATCCCCGGATCCAACCCCCAAATTTCATCAATTCCTTCTTAGCCCATGGCCAACCATTCGACAAAATATCATTGGAATTCATTGAGAACTTTTGGAGATACTGTTGGGACAAACGTGATTTTAGACCAAAGTGATTTAGACAAAACTGATAATTTGTTAAAGTGATGTAGACAAAAGTGCTGTACTCCTTCCGAAGTTTAACTGGTAGTAAATGATGTGAGCAGATTTTATGTTGCTAAAAATGCTTACGTGCTGTTGCTATCCAACGGGCCTATCTTTTTAAAGCTGATAAAAAAGAACATAGACAACCGCACAAACTTATGGAGCGCTCAGTATATTACGACCAAAGGAGTTGCTTCCCTTAGATCACTTTAACAAGTAACAGGCAAATTTTAAACGTTTTCTTTTTCTGGAAATGACAGAGAATCAAAGCTACAGAATTAAATTATCAAATTCTTGAAAGTGTATGACAATAGTGTCTTCTTGTCAATATGATAAATTCGTCAAGTAATAAACAAGTTATTTGGCAAATAATGATTTTTCTTCAAATTAAAAGAAATATATAGAAAATCAATGCCTTATGATTATTTTTCTTTTCAGTCATTACAATACTGTATATGGCGGACTATAAAACACACCTTTTTTTTCTTCTTTTTATCATTCAAATATGCCACGTTTAATGGTAGTATGGATAGGTGGATAATCATGGAGAGCTCAAGCAGTACAGGTAGAGGGTTGGAGTGAGTTGTGGTGAGAAGTAGTCCAAAATATGCCCTTGTAAAGTATGCGTCTTTTAGTCCAGCAAATCAGAAGATCAAATTATCCCATGACCTAGTATATCATTGGAGTATGCCAATAATACGCTAACCAGAATGTGTATACGTTCTCTGAGAAATTCGAAGACTTAGAATTTCTAGAGTTGGATTTCTGTAAAGTTATTTGCCAAACTTCGTTCCAGAAGTATATTGTTCCACTAGTTTCTACATGATTTTTTTTTCCGCTGAAGAATAAATGCTACAATAATTTAAATAGCTTCAGTCTTTTGAACATTTAATCAGCAGACAAGTTTCGTATCTGATGAACGGCTTTGTAATCCATTGATTACGATTTGCTTCAGCGTCTTCCCAAGAACTGATTTCCACAAAGGAGCGATTGGAAGACTCGCCTTTCTTCAAAAGAGCTTCGGAAGATTCTATGATTAACAGAAGAATACACAGGATATCACATTCACAATTATCTTTTATGAGTTCTACAGCAGCAATTGTGAGTACATTTCGTTTCAGATAAAGCATACTGCTCGTTCCTCTTTTTATCAAATACAGAGGAAGCCGCTTATTGTGATCACTTTGGGAGTGGGTCTTTTAGATAACAATAACCGGCTGATAACATTAAGCAAAGGATATTAAAAGTGGAACAATAAACTATGGAAACGTTGTAGACGTTTTTTTTTCTTTTTAAATCTTCTTAAAATTCTAAAACTTCAAAATTACAAAATCCTTAAAATTTTTAAAATTAATAAAATTCTTATAAACGTAGGTCCGCCTTGCGTATTGGAACAATTTATATTCATTGTTATAAATTAATTGTAAACGATCTATTGTCTTGGTGAAGAAATATCGTATAGTAGGGAAATGTCTTGGATCATCTCAGTTGAGGCACATCTACTCTGCGCAAAAGGGGTGAGCGCTATCTTGGAAACCAGCCCGTAGATTTGTTGCCCGTTTTGACTTGTACCAGACAAGCCTTTTTGTTTTAGAGGAGGGAACAGCTAGACTCATGAGAAAAGGAAACAAAAGGTCTGTTCAGGGACAGCAACACTTAAGAGGAAGAAGCATGATAAAAGGGTTCAAATCAACGTACGGGCAACAGAAGAAGTCTATATCCAGAATCGCCATGTAGAACTCGGCTGCTGTTATTATGCTCAGGGTTTCATGACGTTCAATGAATAAAACAGGGTAACAGAATTTTTAAAAGGAGTAGTTATTTAATGAAACTGTTGGAGTCAGAAAAGTTGCACTGTTTTTTATGTTTATTGTTTCACGGTCCGCCAGCGGGGTTATTAAGTTACACTCTGTTTTTTAGGGGGTTTTGTTTGTTTTTCACCATATGGGATTCAGAAGATACTGAGAACATACATGTTTAATACATAAAAGGTCTTTTATCAGGAAGGTTTCGTTCAAGTCCTTTTCGTCGGGGTCATCAGATACGGGTTCTCGATCCCTGAGATTAGAGCAATTCTTGAGTAATTAGGCTACATGTTTTTTTCGTATCTTGCCGTTTTGCTTTAAAGAAAACCTGTACGTCGGCGTTCACCAGACACAAATCCGATAAAGCTTTATTGTAACGTCAAAAGGTCATCAGATATAACATCTATTGTCCTGATGAAGAAATATCGTATAATGGGGAGATAATTTCAAGAGTAACCCAACAATTGTTGTTATTAAATTCATTGTTATAAACAACTTTACATTATTAAAAAAATTTAAATAATATGAAAAATATTTTTAATTTATAAAAATGTTTAATTCATTCCAAATAAAGTTTTGAGACTTACTGATTTTGATAATAATAATAACAGTTTGAAATATTATCCAAGATTATAATAAACGGCTTCCTCTGTACCAAATGTCTTAACACTTTTTTTTTAAGGGTTTGTTTTTATTCATTTCAGTTTTTTATTCACCCGAGATAAAAAATTTCTTTTAAATATGACTTCATATACATTTGTCATTTTTTCTTTTATGTTAGGCATTCAATTTGTCCTGTCATAATTAGCCTCACGAACTTGGTTTTTAATGTTCCAATTTGCAAACTACAAAATCATTTTAATATATTTTTTATCAATTTTGGACTAAATGTTCTTTTCGTTTAATTTGTGTTGTTTTTATCGAAACATACTATGACCGTTAATCAAGAAGCATGGATCGGGAAATAAAGAAAAAGCTTCCGACGAGATTTGAACTTGAATCCCCGGGATATCTCGTCAGAAACTAATTCTTTATTTCCGGTCCATGTTACTTGCTTTATGGTTGTACAATCTAAAACATTCTTCAAGTGTCTGCCGTATACGGGTATTCAAGGAACGTTGAATCGAGGGTGGCCCTAAGAGGTTAGCGAATACTACAGACACATGAAAAAAAGCCGGAGAGTACAACGGTCGATAGTTCATTACTTTAACAACCAAGATGAGGACATGTATAATAATGATGAGGTTTTGCTATTTTGCCTGGTTTAATGAGCATAACATTATATAAACGTAATTATAATGCATTATAATGTGTTCAGGGAAGAAAGGTTAGAGGTTTTACCATTTCATATAAATTATCGAATCGGTACTTATGCAATTGTTGTAATATTTGGTGTAATTATTACATTCACGGATATATTTGAAGTGCGGAGTTCAACCTGGTGAGGCTTCCGCTACTCAACAAACCCAAACCCGACAAGGCAAGGATAAAGAAACACTCGAATCGTACGTTATAAGGGTTACCTCCTTTGAAATTAAAAACTTCTGTTTACCCCATCACATTCGGATATTACACCTGAGGAAGGCCGAAGAATGGATCGGCCAAAACGTCATGTTAACAACACAAACGACAAGAAGGAGTTCAACCGTCCGAAGAACTATTTGAATTGACTGAACTTGTTTAAGAGGGAGAGTCCATTATTTCAAATGTTGGGTAGGAAATATTTTTATCAGCAAAATATAAATGTTATCTTACTTTTATTATGTGTCACGGACAGGGAAACAAACAAACAGAAAAAAAGTTACACTGTTCATTATATAGATAGATGAATGTTACAACGAATTTTCTTCAAATCTACATTAATTACTTCAAATTTAAGAAACAATTTTAAAATGTGAAGAGTTGTTTCCCTTGCTTTGTCATGGTTATGAGACTCTAAGAAACAGACATGTTCGAACTACTGGTGTTTTCCAACAAATGCATTATAGAAATTAAGTCGATTGTTAAAAGAATCTATACAATTATTGTTGTGCAACGTTAGAACAATGGCTACTGTTATTAGCTGCAGGCAAGACACTTTTTAACAACTTCTAATTTTATTAAATGTGTGGTCTTTAATTACATTATATTTATCAAATTAGATTCTCGAAAGATCTATTCAATTTCGTTTCATATTTTAGGATACAGCCATTATGGAGGTAAATCTAAGAAAAGAAACAATAAGACAGAGAACATTAAAAGAAACTTGTTCATCCTTTTTTGACTTTTCCGTCCTAAAGAACCCGGATGTTCTCTTGTTATCAATGACTTACATTTTTTGGTCAGGTAAGTTTTCTATAGCAGAAGCCATTCGGATTTCAACTTTTAATGCATCGTTTTTAACCTTTTTCTTTTATTTTTATTGAAAATGTTAATAATTAACAGCGAAAGTTTTAAGCAGAATATCACAAAAAGCTTTTCAATCCTTTCTTTATCTGGGTTCTCAGAACTTTGAAATATTTGAACTTTGAAACAAACATTTTAAAGAAAAATTATAAATGCTTTTGGTTGAATATCTCGAGAGATTAGGACCACAAAAAAACGGATATTCTTTTATGATAATCATGAACAGCACAAAGATCTTAGATTTAAAGGAAAGACAGAACAAAGGTATATTCATTCGTTATTCATTTTTGACTAGTATTTCTTTATAAATCAATCGTTATTATTATTGGATGAATATTGTAACACACCACTTTTATTAAATTTGACTAGTTTTTACCTCCATCCTAATTTTAGTTGTTTTTATACAACTTATTAATTCGGGCTACTGTTTCTTTCCGATTGCACTATTATTCGTTGCCATAATGGCCCGAATTAATAAGTTGTATAAAAACAACTAAAATTGGGATGAAGTTAAAACTAGTCAAATTTAATATAAGTGGTGTCGGATTTCTTACATCTTAATTTTAGTTGTTTTGCTTTGCAACTACTCAGTCTACGAGAGATTAGAAATAAAGAATAAGCTCTTGGCGAGACACGAACTCATATACCTTTTGCCCTGGGAAGTGTGGTTTTCTGTACAAGCTGCTCTACCGCTTGAGCTACGATAGCCATACGGCTGGCAGAAGATCAAATCTAACCCTTAAATTTACGTGAGTAACGTGAGTAAAAGGCGCAAATCGGAAATGAAGAATAAATTCTCAGCGTATGGCCCTCGTAGCAAAAGCGGTAGAGCAGCTGGCACGGAAATCCAGGCTTTCCGAGGCAAAATGGATGTGGGTGCGAGTCTCACCGAGAGCTTATTATTTATTTCCGATCTACGCTCTATACTCACTGCCGTAGACTGCCGGTTTGAGTAGTTACGATGTAACGCAAATGAAATTAAGATGAAAGAAATACTAGTAAAAAACATAATGAGGGTTGACAATGCTTCATCTAATAATTATTTAAAATGTATATTCATGTATTTTTTATTTCATGCTCACACATAAATACACTTAAAAGTTCGAAGATATACAGTGATTCAAACATTGGAGAATGTTAGATAGATAGATAGATAAATAGATAGATCAGCAAATGTATATTGATGCAGTATGCACATGAGAATATTTGTATGTGTTTGTAATGATTCTCTCAATTTGCTTACTTTTATTTTATTTTGTGTTAAATCTGTAAATCTCATTTCATAAATGTATACATTGGATGTGGTAATATTCAGTAAATTACAACTTTTTTCCCTCTGAGTAATAAGTGTTATTTTCTGATTGATTATGCCTAAAAAGTATAGAAAATGTTCCATTCTTTCATTCTTGCCATATTCTTTCATTCCCGTTCCATCCTTCATCTTATTTTATTCCTGTTCCATTCTTTCATTCTTGTTTTATTCCTGTTCCATTCTTTCATTCTTGTTCCATTCTTTCGTTCCTCTTTTATTCTTGCTATTCGGCCAATGTTAGCCAACCAAATTCTGGTGTTCTATTTGCCGGCTTATCTGCTGTCCGTTGGCCAAAGTAAAGACGAAGCTGCTCTTCTGATGTCCATCTCGGGAATCACGTGCACCGTTGGTCAGTTCGTTGTTGGCGCGCTTGTCGATTTCGCCCACATCCCCAGCCATTATTTATTGACTTTGTCTATGATCACCATCACCATTCTTACATTTGCCGTAACGCTATGCCGTGCCTTTTTGTCTGTCACCATCGTCGTCGTCTTCTGGTCAGCTGCTGTTGGTAAGTTTTTGCAGTATTTTTTTAATATTAGCTAAGCTTAGCTTAGTAAGGCACAATGCCAAATCAGTGGATTGAAGCATAGGAAGATTGTGTCGTGCTATCCTTCCAAGTGGGGAGTATGTGACAACCCTGAGAATCATCATTTGAAATCCGGGTGTTTATCTGGTGTCGAATACCAACCACTGGTCCAGTGGGAAATATGTACCACCAAAAGACTCTTCAGATAAATATATTTCTGCTACTTGGTGGAAAGCTATACCAGTATAAAAGTGTGTCTTATATTGAATTATTCTAATTCCGTTCGTGTAATGAACCAGGTTTGATAGCCATGAAATGGCCAAGGGTCTTCTAGGAGTTAGTAGTAGAAAAACAACACAACTCGTTGAGAACCCTCGCTTTATTCGGACACCGAATGGGGAGAAAGAAGTGAAGTCGAACATTGGACAATGTTTCCTTATTTCAAATCATCTTGATCAAACGGGGGACAAGGTGTCATTATTTCAAATAGTTTGGGGCAGTATCATCTGACCACGTCCAGCGGTGTGGTTGAAGCTCCCACACACGCTGGGGCGATTGATGCATGAACGACGGGGGAGAACGAATGCCTTGCAAATGCTCCTCGTCTTTAGGGAATGCTTACTAGTCGCTTTATACAAGTGTTCCATGACCAAATCCACATCAGCATGACGTGTACATAGTTTATCACAAGATGCGTGATGCGTACTTACTTAGTCAAGAGTCTTCCTTTAGTTACGTCGGGTTAGCGAATATGAGAGACGTATCCTATGATCGCGCCAGCCATGAACCTCTTTGATCAAATAATGTTGCTGAATATAAATAATGAATAATAATAATAATTATGAGCAATACTATTTTTATGTATAAATTATTAGTCATAAAAAGGTATTGCTCATAAGTATTTGAACAAGCACACAATTTATTTTTATTTCCTGAGATTGCAGGGGCCATTATGGATTTTGAGCGGGGGTTGGGATCAAAATTAACTTATTAGTTTGGCAACTCTTACATATAGCAATGTGAGTTCACATTTTTATGAAAAAAGCAAGTTTTTTGTTTCTATCCTTCTAAAATATTTTTGTTTCTATCCTTCTAAAATATTTTTATTTTAAAGAGTATTCAATAAATCATAAGATCAAATTCGAATTTCTGAAAGTTCAGAACCTGAAAGATAACCTGAATAAATATGATAAATGCTACGGTGTGTACCGTAAACTCAACCGGTTAATAATATGATCAACTCTAGTGAGAGCGTATTCGATCTCTACTGCAAATTCAAGCGACAACGATAAATGTTGGTAAATTGTGTTTAAAATTCCTGAGCTCACAAGCCAGCAATATTGTAGCTCTGAGCGGTCTTCTATGCTTTCAGGTTTCGGAGTATCATTGCGTGTAATTGTGACCATGGATCTTGCTGGGATAGATGAGTTTTCACGCGGTTACAGTCTGCTTCTGTTGTTTAATGGCATCGGCTATGGCATTGGCCCACCACTGTCAGGCAAGTAAAAATGACTTCTTTTCGTGTACTGAAGATGTTATACTTTTTATAGCGTAGACTTACAACGGACTTATAAGCAACGCAGCACGTCCAATGAAGGACTCACTAAACATTTCTGGAATCTTAGTTCCTTCGTGCCACGTCTCCCTCGTTTAAGAAAAAAATCTAACGTTATAATAAAAGGGAGAGTAATTTATATATCATCGTCATCATCATCATCATCATAATCAGACCTTATAAGTACACTGCTGGACGAAGGCCTTTCATATCTTCTTCCATGACGACCGCGATTGCGCTGCTTTCTGCCATGTGTTACCGGCAAACCTTTCTATTTCATACCCCCATCTTCTGTCTGGTCTTTTCCTACTGTGTTTACTGCCCCATGTGCACCAATCGGTTAACCTTTTGCCCCATCTGTTGTCATTTCTCTTTGCTAGCCCATCTCCATCTTTGTCGCCTAATTATTTGTATAGTATCCTCCACCCTAGTCCCCACTCGAGTCATGTTGATCTCTTTCTATCTCTTAGAGTTATCCCTAGCATTGCTCTTTCCATGGCTCTCTGTGCGATTATGAGAAACATGAAAATTAACAAAACGAACTGAGAATCAAATATATACATTGTATATAACTATTTAGGGAAGGATGGGGGATACAAATTGTAGTGGAT
>VCCN01002572.1:6823437-6841951 GCA_006491835.1 Architeuthis dux
TTAACTTAAGTCTTATTGAGGGGATCATTTCCCTTCATAGGATTGGCTGTCGTTTGTTATTGGCGGTTTTGGGTTACTATTCCAAGAAGACACTTTGTCAATCTATGTCAGTTGTTCCATTCCATTAGTTTACGGTTCGAATACCTAATGAGATGTTTTAGAAGATTTAGAGTTCTTAATCAAATGTTATAGAAATACTTTTGCGAGTTCTGAGCAGCGAAAACGTGAAATTTTACCAGTTTTACTTAGATATTAAAATAATTAGAAAAATAGTCATTATCATTAATTAATTAATTATCCAAGATCGATAGAGATGGCTAGAATTCATTAATTTATTTGTTTTTATTTTAATAAATTTGTCTAATGACTTGAGAAAAAACAGAAAAACAAAAGATTGCCCCCCAAAGGATGAACAACTTTTCTATTGAAGAAAAAGAATAAAAACACACATCAGGAAATAATTGAACATGAAAGACTTCAGTATCACATGATTAAGTGGTGAGCTTTTAAATTAGAATATTTCTTTCTATTTTTACCATGCCTCCTGTGCATAAACCATAATCAATTTTTTTTTTAAGTTTAAGCTAGATAAAAACAAAAAAGATGTCTGAAATATTGTTCTGAATATGTGAAGAAAAATCAATTAATGAGTTTCCATAGCAAACATTTTAAAAAGGGATGAACATAAAAAGCCATAATCAAGGGCGAGATAGCATGGCCTATCACATTTGGAGAGAGAAAGGCGAACATCTTCCTCTCTGATTATTGACAGAGAACGATGTTGGAAGCAGAGAAAAATCAAAGAAGCAGCTCACATCAAAATGTCGACGAAATGCATTCGTCAGACAAGTGCGGAGTTCAACCCGATGTGGCTTCCGCTTCTCAACAGACCTAAACCCGACAAGACAAAGACACAGAAACATCCGGGCCTTGCGTTATAAGGGTTACCCCTTTTAAAAACAAAAAGAATTATGTTTACCCCATCACACTTGGATTTTACACCTGAAGAAGGCCGCAGAATGGTTCGGCCGAAACGTCGTGTTTACAACACAAACAAGGAGTTCGATCGTCCGAAGAACCATTTGAATATTAATGACTCTTCTCAAAACTATAGAAAATATCTTAATTCAGTAAATCTGAAAAACTAATAAATCTGATACCTACGTTAAAACTAAAAAGTAATAATTTGCAGTGACTATATGTAAGTGATTCCTCGTGTTCATCGATTCAGTGTGTGTGTCTTTTTTATTTGCTTACCATATTTTTTAATTTGCTTGCCTTAATTTTTAATTTGCTCAGGAAAAGGTATAGATCACAATGTTATAAAAATACCTACATGTTACCTACTAATATATGTAAAGATATGAAAATAGGACTATTATGAAAATGAACAAAAATAATTTCTTTCTGAAGTTCTGAGATGAGGAATTATCAATATTATACATTAATCCAGTGGTTCTCAAACTTTTTGACTTTGGGGCGCACTAGGGGTCACGTAAAATAAGAATAAATAGAAAATAAGTTTAATCATGTTTTGTAGCTGCTAATAACATTCTCAAAAAAAATATCTAACTTTCTAATACTTTATTAGCCTCAAAATTAATAGGGAGGTGACAAAAGAATGTCATTCTCTTTCTACATGTTATAATATCATTATCATTTCTAGAAAGAACAGAAAAGGAAAAGTGTATCACTGACACTAAAAAAGACTTCAATCTCAGAATTGGAAAAGATCAAAAACTTTAGCATGAAGGGTCAGCTAGCAAAAATTAGCAAATAACATACAGAAATAGAAAGATTTGGAATCTATGTTCGTGAAAATCAATTCATAATCTTACAATGGGAAAATAGTTATTTGTTAATCTTGAAAACACCCCGCTATCCCCAAACAATTAAGTGGGCTTCAAAATCAATGAAAAGTATCTTATCTCTTGAAACTTCACTCAGATAAGAGTCCAAGTACACACTTAAGAATACTATTACACAATTAAGCAAAATCTCTCTCCTTATTGTCACATTGTTTCCTCGGAATTAGTAAGGTGGCAATATATGAATAACATGGGAAATGTTCCCAAAATAATACACGTATCAATACGCAATTATCGTGAGGATATTTTTTTAAAAAGCATGTCTGCTTAGTCATTCAATAGAAACCGTCAAGTGACCACTGTCTTTTGGCAGCATGCCTTGTTGGTGTGATCAATTAAAACATTGGGAAAAGGGGTGATCAATGAATAAGTTACGTCTCTCGCCTTTTGTTGGGCAGTGATCACTAAAAAAAGTCTGAATTTTCAAAAAGAAACAAACGTGAATGCTGCCGGACACAAACTAAGGGACCAATTTAGCATAAACTTAGATTATAAATTACCACACACACACACAAAAGAAACTATTCAGGAGGGAATATTGAAAAGACAAAAAAAATGTTTTTTTCTAGATATAATAAGGAGTAAATGTTTAAATTTTCAGCCCTCTAGCTCCATTGGTGTGGCCTGTACACGCGATACATACATACATACATGCATATATAGCTAGTCAGACAGACAAGCTTAAAACTGAAGAAACCTATCTTGACAGTTTTGGTTGACGGTTTCTAATATATCTTACACTCTTGAAAATAAGCTGATCTTGAAGTATATGAGAAGTGAAAGTTAATTCATATAAAATGTTACCATATCTCATTTGATTAAGCAGTAATAGCCAAACAACATGTAAAAGTCAAGACAAAAACAAATCTAAGAAACCAATGAACCCACCTACGAATTAATTGGGAGGCAATGAGAAAATAGTTTCAGCATAAAAATACAAACATCGTATATGAAATCGATTTATTTTTGTAGTTGCATGTTTCACTCAGAAAGGAACGTGCATACTACTATTGGTGGAACCTAACGGTGTTGACAATCATGCACGTGGTCTTCTCAGGTTTTCTTGACATGTTCGACACGAGTTGTACACACCATGCGAATTGTGCACAAAGAGAAACATTTGTCCATTTTTGTGGAGTTTGATGGACTCGTTGGTAAAGAAGCGGATAGTGGGTGCTACGTTCGAGGTCAAGTACAGGTTAGAAAAGCTTGATTTCTCCCCCCGAAAAGATGAATTTGCCAGGTGGTGAGGATATTCACCTGACCATGATCCTGTCCATCATAAGAGAGTGAGTTAAATGATTCTCTCTTGGACTTGCCCAAATAACAGCAGCATTCTCGACAGCATTTGACGCAGGTGATCGTTGAAGGTTGGGAGAAATTAGAAAGTGAATAACAAATGTTCAGAAATCTCCTTCGCTCATATAAAACTGGGATGGAATTCGTGAAGGCTGCTTGTGAGAAATCAATTAACAATTATTGACAGCAATGTTCCCTCTAATTTTTAGTAGTCAGTGTGCGCAAAGATCTTATATTGTGCATTTTTTCCCACTGACAAAAGTATGTGCGCACTTTTGAAATCAACATAGTGAATCAATATTTTTTCAATGAAAACTCAGTATGCTATCTACAGAATTGATAATCTTTTGTGCGCGCATTAATTTCCTTTGTGTGCTGGTTGCAAAATGTGTGTGTTCGCGCATACGCGCACATACGCGCACAGCTTATGGGGAACAATTATTGACAATGCGTTGATTTGATGTTGGTGCTTGTAAATTATTATCTACTGAAAACATTATTTTTGAATATTTAGAGAAGTCGAACTCTAAAATAATGCATTAGAATAAAAATGTTTTATAAGGGAAGATAAAAATCAATCTCCAGATAACATCTGAAGAGGATGTTTGTACTTTATCGATTAAACTAAACTTGAAAGGCGGAAAGAAGACCTGAAGTGCTTCTTTAATTTTGTTTTATTACTCCTTCACTTAATCTTTGCATTGATAATATTTCCCCTATACCTTCATATGTTTGCTCTCCTCAGTTGTGACTGAGGAGAGCAAAGATAGATAAGGGCGAGATGGTCTAGCAACTGATATTTGCAATGAAAGTCACTGTGGGAATGGTTGAAATTTGAGTGACCGTACGTGCTTACGCAAAATGTATTGTTAAGAAGAAGCCTTTCAAATACTAGATAGATAGATAGATAGATAGATAGATAGATAGAAATTCGCTTAAAACTAGCTGATGGAGATTCGGGGATAGATATTTACTAAGCTTAGCTTAGTCTTGCACAAGGCCACAGGGTGACTCATACTTAACTTAAAGATTACGTACGAATAATTGTTCCTATTGAAAACCATGTTTCTACGATTATTTACTAAGCTTACCTTAGTCCTGGCATAAGGCAACAGTAATGGGTCACGCAACTATACTTGCGAATCAGTTTACAAGACGAGCTTGTTACGTTAGGCCAGTGGTTCTCAAGGGGGGTGGGAGCTGGAAAAACTGAATGCTAATTATTCTTAACGAAGGCAGCTGCTAAAGATCCTAAATGGTGTCAAGTGAGGCTATTTTTCTGAAGTACACGTCTTCGCTAAATACGCTGACAGCTTTCTATGTTTTATTAATTCAACTGACATGCGATATGAACAAACATTCGCTACTGGTTAACATGCATAACCTGCATAATTTTGTTATCTCATGGTGCACAGTAGTTATTTACTTTTGAGTTTCTGTAGAGTTGTTAAACGCGTACTTGGGTCAACACTTCCTATTCAGTCTGTTCCCGATTCTTTGCAAGGGGACTCCATTGATTTAAATAACGACTTCACTCTTAAGCCAGTGTTTGAATCTTCAAAGTATTTGGACTTTTGGTTAAAGATGGTCAACGATTCGAAGTTTCAAGCCCTTGCGTTGCAAGCCATGAATATTCTATTTCCATTTCCGACAACATGTTTGTGCGAAGCTGGATTCTCAGCTTTAACGCTAATAAAAACTAAGCAGCGCAATAGACTTAATGAAGAATGGGACATGAGACTGGCATTGGCACAGTCGGTTGCGCCACGAATAAAACCTTCGTAAAAAATAAACAATCTCACAAACAAGCAAGCAACTAACACTACCTTTTGAGCTGTTTTTCCGAGAGATTTGTCAGATTGGAGTTTTTCAAAATAAATGTGTAGTTGGAATATGGTTTCTGAATATCTGAGTTAGAGGTTTGGGGCCTAGGTTTTGTCCAAAGTCGAGAAGGGGGGGGTCTGAGAACCAAGGCGTTAGGCGACCAAAACTCATTGATTAAACTTAACTTAGTCTAGCACAATGCCAGAGTAACGGATTACCCAGTGAGGATCGAAATCACTACGCTAGCTAGTTTGTCTGCGAGACTAACCATCACGCCACATAATACCAGCAATTTGCAACATTTCGATTTGTTTAAATCAGCAAATTGTGATATTTCGCAGGTACTCAGAATTTTACTGAATTTCTCCATTTATTTTTACTAAATCTATCCATTCATTTCCAGGGCCGGATTTAGACCTTAAAATACACGACAAATCACGAAGTTTACACATCAAAGTCCGTTTATGGCATGTAATTGGAATTGACAAGTTATACATACATGAATACATAGAAAGGTTAAATGAGTTATATATCTGAAGTAAATATATGTAATTACTAATACATGCCAGGGAAAGACCAAGTACATCTTTAGGTAAGACAAATTACAAAGAACATAGCTACTTTAGTTTCCATAGATAACAACGGCTGACTCAACAATGTTTTAATTAGTTTTGTAAAGAGGGGGCCATGGGTAATTGTTCCGTTTGCCCTCTTATAAATCCGGCCCTGTTCATTTCCGCTTTAAGTTGCATTCATGCGGCCAGTCTTGCAGACAAATTCACTGGTTTAGTAAAATCGATCCTCACTGTGTGTCCCACCTGTGCTAAGATAAGTAAATAACTATCCACTCGTTTTAAAAGTTATTTTGGGCGCCTACCGTGGCGCGTTGTTTAGCAAGCTTGTGAATTCAATCCTCACTAGGTGCTTCATTGTTGTCCCCTTGTGATCGACTAAGCTAAGCTTATCTCACAAATCAATTCATGAATTTCTTTTATTTCGCATTAACCAATGTGAAGTAGGACTAAAGAGTGTGATATTAGAAAAAATAAAAAAATTATGCAGATATAAAATTCATACAAAAAATGGTCCATCCAACTACACGATGGAACAGTAGTTGACTTTATTCACCCCTTGTAACAACAATGCCCTCACCAAAATTAGATCCCTTCAAGGCTACTGAGGAGGCTGAAAGTTGGCATGCAACCTTATTTCAGCCCCACTAGAAGATTTATGAAGAAATATTGGGGTCACCCGACTCCCCTACCCCAACAGGCCATCATATTTATTTATTTCAGTTTATATCTAGAATTGTCTCAAATTATATCTAGAATTATCTAGAAAAATATCTAGATATAATTTTATTAAGAATTGTCTCAAATTATATTTAGAATTATCTAGATTTTCATATAATTTATCTAGAAAAATATCTAGATATAATTTTATTAAGCCCCTTCTTTGGCCGAATACTGTTTTTCTTTTTCATATTTTTGTGTTTTTGAAAATTAAGCCTAGTGGTTGAAATAGTCGCGTTTTTCTATTTATGTATGTGTTACTTGTACAAACCTAACCGTCCATAGTAGAAACTTGAAATTGTGCACACACACTCCCCTCAATGAGTAGGAGAAACGTTTTTTGTTTTGTTTTTCGAAAATTCGGACTAGTGGCTGAAATAGTTGTGTTTTTTTATGTATATGTCTGTCACTTGTGCAGCCCTAACTGTTCATAATAGGAACTTGAAATGTTGCACACACTACCCTCAATGATTAAGGATGAAGTTTGTTTTTTTTAAATTCAGACTAGTGGCTGGAATAGTTGCATGTTTCTATCTATGTATGTGTCACGTGTACAGGCCGCACCAATAGAGCTAGGGAGCTGTAAATTATAAATCTCCTAATGCTTTTAGATATTATTAGTTCACTTCCATGGCCAAATTTAAAGCTCTTTTTCAGTTAGAGGAACGTTTTTCAAAACTTATAAACTACTAAGTCATTTAAGCTTCAGTCAGAGTGGAGCTTTGATCCTGAAGCAGATAGTCTTGCCGTATATAAGATACCTCCTTGCACTTTTTAAAGATCTTTTTTAAAAGTATTGCACTAATTAAATATCTTCTTTGAAGGTTTAATTTTGCAAGAAATAGCATAAAGTCAGTCGTAAAAAAAGAAAAAAAATACTTTTATGTACTTAAAACAGGTTTTAGCCTTTTTTTAAATCATCTTTACATATATGTCAACAAATTACATCGAATCAGCCATGATTGATCAGTGTATCATCAGTAAAATTAAAATCGTTTTTTAAAAATCTTCCGTAAATAGAATAGCCCACATAGAAATTTGATTCGAATAAAATTAGTTAATTCAACGGTTAATTGACTGGATTTTGGAAAAAATATTGCTTACTTTTTACTGAAAATATAGTGAAAAATACATTTGTTTACAGGGGGTGTCTGTTCACCTGTCAACATAGTCCAAAGTTCAGGTAGTTCTCCAATTACCTCCCCCTGCCTACGGCTAGCATAAACTGACGGGCGTGTCACGGTGAACTTAAAGTATGGATAATAAAAAATCACAATTTTTTTTCGGTACTTATTCATTTATGAATGAATTTATTTATGAAAAGGGTATTTCGCAGGAAAAAATTGTGAAAATATTTTTTCAAGTCAGTCAACCCTACCCTTTATTTAATTTCATGAAATATCTCAGAAATGGCTAGAACAATTAATTTTTTAATCTTAATTTGTTTTTAAAGCAACCTAAGTTACATCAAAGCCGCGCAACCGGTTCTTGAGATATTCAGAATGGCTGGACACTTTCTGGACAGACTACGTATATCTACGTGATATCGAAAAGTATCGTCTATAACTTTGAGAAAAGTCATTAACATACCAACTTTTGTTCGGAGAATCTTATCTCGTATACTGCCATTGTCAACTATAATAGGTCGTTAACCAGGCTTTGGAAAGGTTGAGAAATTAGGAAAATGGGTTCCATATGAACTTAGGGAACGAACATTGGTCAGCGTTTAAACACTTGTCTTTTTTACCAACTTTTATTCGGACAATCTAATCCCTTCTTCTCATTTTTGTTGTTGACACAACGTTTCGGTCGATGCATTTTGCGGCCTTCTTCGGGTGTAAAATGTAATATCCGTAAGGAGAAATAGACCGATAGAAGTGACTCTTTTCCCTTACATTTTACACCTGAAGAAGGCCGTAGAATGAATCGGCCGAAACGTTGTGTCAACAACAAAGAATGGGAAGAAGGGATTAGATTGTCCGAACAAAAGTTGGTAACAAAGACAAGTGTTTAAACCCTGGCCGATGTTTGTTTCCGTAAGTTCATGTGAACCCCATTTTTTTTCTTTCCAAAAGCCTCGTTAACGACGTATTATAGTTGACGAATGGCACAAGCAATGAAGAGCTGAGTAAACTTCAAAGAGTTCACCCAAGGCCACGGTGGAACAGTAGTACAAAAAGCATTGTATCTTTTATATAAAAAAAAGTACATTTCCTCAGAGAATTATAAATAAAAGTACATTGACTATTTTAGAGTTAGATTCTTCGAGCTATTCCCAGAAACAAAAGAAGGCAAAACGTTTACAAGAAAACATTCCGTAAATTGTTGGAGACCCATTCGCCCCACCCCCGTGCATATTATTGTGAACTGATGAAAATTTGGTGGACTCCCTTTCATGGTGGTATTATATTGGCTCGACATTCCCCTCTCCCTCTCTCTCTCTCTCTCTCTCTCTCTGTGTGTGTGTGAGCGCGGTAGAGTAGAGGGGTCTATAAATTTAGTGGGCTAATTGCTTTTGAGGCTATTAAAAGATTAAACGAACCTCTTTGCTTGACATATTGGAAATTTGTATCAAGTTGCAATAATTGTCAAAGCGATTAGGTCAGAATACCATTTTGAGCGTATGTTTATAGAAAAAGAAACAAAACTCGAATAAAACCAATTAAGAAATATAGAAAACAGCGAGAAAGATATATCTTGTTTTCTTTCAAATTATGGATCTTTGGGAAAAAGAAAAAAAAATTCTTTCAATTTCGACCAGTGGTCTTATACAGTTTTAGTCGAATAAAGGCATTTAAAAAGAACATGCATCGTACTATATTTCAGTGAGATTGGCTTACCTTTTACAAAGTTCTATTCGTTGGTGTCACGTTTAAATGCACTGTATTGAAAAAGCACGTCCTCTCATAATTCATTTTGTGACAGAACTAAAAACTGCTTCTACTTATATGTAGCAAACGCACTTTTCTACGTTCGCTGACCGACTAATTATGGACGAACACGAATGTACATAGCAGGTTATAGAGTTGAGTTTTTTGTTGCCTTTTTTATCAGTTTCATGCGCTCTTTTTCAATTTCTGACCAGGGGTTTGCCTATTGGATCTCAAAATTGAATTCTTGATATCTGGTTTTAGTTGTTTTGTTAAACTTATTTTCTTTATACTTCTGCATAGTTTGTACGACATAAGAAAAAGATTACATGCCTTATGTAATCAATGCGATAAAGCGTTATGTATACTTATGTTATACTCATGACTTGTGGTTAAATCCTGGCATTGTTCCACATTATTTCGCTAGTAGCTGTGCTCATCGTGTCCCCTACAAGCGATTAAAGTCTCAAAATGAATAATTGTCTGAGAACCAATATAACAGTTTGTATATGAAACTTGTGAGTTGAAACAAGATTCTATGCAACGTTTTTTTTTATTTTATTTTTTTTGTTGAACTGTGGAAAAGGCGAAGACGGTCAGTAGCGTTTTAGTTTTGTTTAACTGTCTCAATGGGTGTCCTAGGTTTAACAGTTTCTGACTGTTGCATCTGTGGGCGAGGAAGAGGTCACTGATGATTATCTGTGTGCCAGGGACAATTTTAGAAGATATACGAGAACTAGTTTTACAGATATCCAATAAGTGTGACCCAAAGCATGACATTCTTTATTTACGGAAAGGCAGATCAATTACGAAGGACGAACATGATGATGATGATGATGATGATGATGATGATGATGATGATGATGATGATGATGATGATGATGATGATGATGATGATGACCAGCTGAGCACAAAATCCTTCAAAATCTTATATTTGTCATAGTTTCCCCAATATCTTATAGCTTAGGGCAGTGTCCATGTTTTAGAAGAAAGACTCATAGCTGGTATTTGCCTGTATGATTGCACATGAGAAGGAACAACTTTAGAAGGTATACGAGGACCAGTTTTGTAGATATTCAATAAGTGTGACCCAAAGCACGACATTCTCTATTTATGGGAAAGCAGACCTTTTCTACTGGAAGTGTTCTCGTCTCGAAACGCACTCGGCGTCTGGCAACTCGTGAGCATCAGGTAGCGTATGTGTAGGCATCATGTTCCAGGTCGCCTAAAAAGACCTCATCAACAGCTATCCGAGCTGGGTGTCCCATGTTCTAAAGTCAGAAAAACACCCAGCTGTTGAATCAATAAAAACGTAATTTTACGGATGAGTGCGCCAATAACCTGGCCAAGATAAGGTAGAATGTTTATTCCTGGTGGGACCGAATTATGTGCTGAGAACGGAGAACGACATACAAGTATATAAAATAAACTTTACGCAGAGACTTTGTACTCACCCTGTACCTGACCATTTACCTGGCCAATGTAAGGTAGAATGTTTATTCCTGGTGGGACCAAATTCTGTACTTGATTATGAAAAAAAAGTATTGGCTGGATCCCCTAGTTTCAATGCAAAATTAAATCTCTTGGCTCACAAACTCTCACCCTATAAAAGCTACTTTGCGCAATTTCTGCTTAGTTTTCGTGACCAGTTTGTTGAAGTATTCAAAACAAATTAATTAGACAACTACAAAGGAATCTGTATGCAATTTAATTAGACCATTAGAAAAGAATCTATATGCGAAACCTGCGTGCGGATTTCTTGGTACAACGAATGGTATCAAGAAACGTCAAGTAAATAGGGAAAAGAATGATAAAATAAGGGTTTGTAAGAACGTCTTAAAGAAGAAATTGTTGCTGTTGGCAATATTTCTCATGACAAAGAAAGTTTCTGATATTTCTGGAAAGTATCAATTTCAAGTGAGGTATTCATTTCTGAAATAAAGAAGCTGCCGTTAAGAAATGGATTCCAAAATTGTTTGAAATGCTAATTCATTGAGAAATATTTAGATGTGCAAATAGAAAAGGAAGAAGACTGTAGTTGTATTAACAACACATTTATTTGATGGGTAACATGAGTTGTAGAGTTCAAGGTTTTAAAATGTTCTTTCTTGTGCATATACTCATTAAAAAATGTGAAAAATTCATTCAGTACACAGGGAAAAGTGTAGCACTCGTTTAGTTTTTGTGTGGCAAACACATTCCCTTGATATTACTAGCTGAAAATTCCTGCAGAAGGCCTAACTAAATGGGGCCTTTGGTCCTAATAAAAGATCAACATTATTTTTTTAGATTTAGCTTAATTCTATAGCATTGGCTACAATGTACCATTTCGGCTACTTACAGATAAACGGAATCAGATTTTAGTCTTATTTAGATGGATATATACATGGATATCAAATCATTATTATCTGTGGGGGCGCGAATGCAGACCCCACATTATTTTTGGTGGCCATAGCTGTGGCTGTTCTTGAGTTTTGCTAACACAGACGGACAGACATTTGGTGAATTAAAGTACAAGTAATTTATTTAGGTAATCGTGAATGCTGCCGAACATAAAATAATAGACAAATTTAGCACAAACTTACATTCTAAATCAAGCTCATCACTAAAAACTTATTTGGGGTTGGATTTTTCAAAAAACAACTTCCTAAAAACATGATTCGGGGTCCCGTTAGTGACCACAGAAAATTTGGTGGCTATATCTGTGGCCGGACGGACATTTTGTAGATTATAGTAAGATGATGAAGGTGGGAAATAAGATATATCATCTGCATAGTGAGAGGCCAAATATCAAAATAAACATTAATAGTTACAAGAAGAAGAAATAACTTACATTTTCTCTGGGTTAAAGCTCTGACATCTTTGCATCGTGAGAAATAATAAATGTACATAATCATCATACAATTCTGTTTGTAATTTTAAATGATATCTCCACTAAATTAATTCTGGGTTAGAAAACCGATATTTTAAATTAACTAAATGTAACTTAGTTTCACACATTGCCAAATGGAGGGGTGGGGCGTAGTATGTTAAGAAAGGGTGGGAAGTTGGAAAGAACCTGCCTGACTTGCAAAATAAAAAATAGAATTTCTGGTTTAACTTGATCTCTTACATCATTTGCATTGGTGCAAAATATACAACTCAGACACATTGTAGGTTATGGTTATTTACTAAGACGGATACAAGTCCGTAGGATTGGTTATTTGGCTAGTATATATGATGAACAGTGTGTTTCTTTTTCGTTTTTTCTCTGTCCATAACAATGGACTCTTCCACTTAGTTTTGGTTACATGTTCTTACGTTAGGATTGTTATTAATATATAGATATAGATATAGAATATATGATGTGCCCAACGCACCATTTTTAAACCGTTAATATTTTCGTTATTCTTAGAGCTATAATGTTCATTTTTTTTTTAATTTTGAAGCTTGACCATTCTGCCTTATTATTCATAAAGTGTTCAGGATTCAAAATAAAAATAGAATGCAATGAAAACATATCTTAATTCAGCCTAGAACAGACAGACGTCGGCCAGGTGCTTCTGTCATGAATACCTGATAAGATATATAATTAAGTAGATAGTATGGAAGTAGGTGAGCAAGAAAATGTCACAGTGTCAATATTTGTCGCGTATATATGTATGATTTGGTCACAACCTTTTCAGGGAATAATGGTGAACATCCATAACAGCGTCTGGGTGGAACTGAACATTCTACCGTGTCTTTTTATCATTGCAATATATTCAGTGAATTTAGCATCAGTGTAAGGCACATTGATAACAGTTGATATTATAAAGACGCATTATCATGTGCTAGAGTTTATTATTCAAGGAAGCTAAAGTTCCGTCTGTGAAATTGTCCCTAAAGCTGCATAAATGTTGGAGGTTATTAAAACATATATCTTTTGGTATGATACATAGAATCAAAGATAATATGTTGTTTCGACACTCAACTTTATATCGGTCATAAATTTGAGCAGTATGAATTCCTAATTTTCTTCTGCTGTGACTGAGGAATCTAGTCTGTTTATACCGTACTTTGGAAGAGTCCATTTATGGGAAAGTCTGTTGTTGGCCTTTTGTTCTATATTTGCTATTCAATATTAGGATGCCTGTCATTAAAGAATTAGCAGACACAAAAAAATAAACCGAATCTTAATTGTTACTTGTATTGAAAGTTACTGTCATAACTACGATCTTTACTTAAATTCCGTCATCCTTTTTCAATTTATGTGCAGTAAACAAAACTTAAAGTTTTAAAGAAACGACGGTTTTTATTTAAATTTACTCCCATTTACATCCCATGTTTCGAGTAAATTAAACAGTGAACTTTCTGTAAGAAGTTCCTGCTATTTACTGGGAAAATAACACCTAATTTACCTTCAATTTGTATTAACACTAGCTGAAAATACCCGGTTACCCCCAACTCTATGGAGCCTACGGCCGTAAAACCGCGAGTTCAGTAATGGATTAATGTTTTACGACCGTAAGCTCCATATAGCTGGGGGAAACCGCCCAAGTGCGGGTTTTCAGCTAGTTTTTTTTTTTTGGGGGGGGGGGTTTACGTTTTAAAATCTATTGCAATAATTTAAATATGTTCTTTGAAATTTTAATTTTGGTTTTAATTGCTAGAAAATAGCATAATGTTAATCGTAAAGAAATAAAAATTACTTTTGCGTCATTTTTTGTCATCCAAAATTAACTGATTACGCCATGATTGATGTCTGCCGACCGAAAAATGTAAAGTCTGTAATTAAAAATCTCCAAAAAAATAAAGTAGCCGTTATATAAATATGAGATTCGACGAAGATTAGTTAATTTAATGATTACTTAACTGGGTTTTGAAAAATATTACTTAATTTCTATTTAAAATATAGTGAAAAATACATTTTCTTTATAGCGGCTGTCTGTTACATGTTCTCCTTGGATTTTGACCCCTAAAAGTGAAAAAAAAATCTTCACCCTCTATTTTGACCCCTAAAAGTGAAAAAAGATCTCCACCCTCAATTTTGACCTCTAAAATGCAAAAATCTTTCCCTTGTTTTTAACCCCTAAAAAAATAAGTTCCATATAATCTATATAACCTCCAATCCCAAAATTTCGTGTTTTGGAAAACTGATTTATCAATGAAGTAAAGGGTTCAGCAGTATTTACATCGTAAATTGAAACCCCTCTACCCCCTCCAAATTTTGTGTTCTGAAAAAATGTACAAAGAATTTTAACAAACTTACAAAAAAATAGTGTCGTCAGAATATGAAGTCATGTAAAGACATTATTTCAAAAAATGAATGCTGTCATTACAGCGTTTTCCACTGGAAACACAAACTGGAGGTCCAGTTCAGCATTATAGTCATGTAGTAAATAGAACCCCCCACCCACCATCAGCTTTTTTTTTGCACGCTCTAATCCTGCACCTTTTAGGGTTACCTTGAATCATGCTCTGGCTGCGATTATCGCAAGGCAAATGCATTTTTGTGTGTGGGGGTATGGATTTCTTCCTCTTGTCAGTTATGTGGGCATGGGCGTCGATGGGCGGGTCAAGCCATCTCACCGAGGCCGTGGGGTTTAAAAGTTGGAACCTTATTGTCAATAAACGATAATGCTAAAGTACAATTGGTTTATGTAATCCCAACTTAATGTTCCCATATAAAATGAATTATTATTCGCTGGGGCTCGCTCCATCATGTAACCCTGGGGCCAGGTCATGCGTCTCCGTCAACGGTTAAGTGCACCACCAGACATCTGGATTATACAGTGTGTCGTACTTGCTTACACTACAAATGGCGGGTGGAAATGCCTATCGTTTAACAGGGTTACCACAAAAAATACCCTTTTGCCCCTTTTTGAAATATATGAATTTTGCCCCCTTCCCTGGAAAAGTGGCAGCGGACGCCCATGGGTATATAGTAGACATACCTACGGCACTTTTTAAATCGGCGACACCGTATTTTAAAACGTAATTAATATTTTTTTCTTTTCTCAATTTTTTTCTTGTTCCTGTTAGAAAGAAATTATTGTAAAAGAAAAAGAAATTTTCATTACTTACAACGTAGAATTGAACTTTTAAAATAAATGTTTACTTTTTAATCGATAAATCAATCATTTTGACGCCATTTTGTTGACAGGTCTTACATTTTTTTAAAATTGAGATTCTGTAATTAAAAAATCTACTAAAAATAATTTACACTTACAATTGATATACTTTTATTTGCAAAAGTTTCATCGTTACTCAACTGAAATGTGGTAATAATCGTCACATGCTGCATAAAAAAACAATGAAATATAGCTTTTTTCAACAGTAGGGGTTGGTATAATCGGTGATTTGACAGGCCAAATCAACAATAGCAGACGACATGCATGGAGGGCTTTAAGCGTTTTTGAAAGATAGAAAAAATGGGATCGAGCCAGTTTCTTTAAAATCTCGCCAAGAAGAGCAATATTTTACTTAATTTGTTTCCCCATGGCGGCTTTTTCAGAATTTATTTTGTCATTGACCTATCTTTATATATGTGCAAAAACTATTATGGTACAGCTATTATAAATAAATAAAATCATCGAATGAGGGTGGGTGGCGTTTCATCACATAAAAAAATGTTTTTTCGAATGGAAACTTCTTTAAAAAATAGTTCGTCCTTTATTATATAAGTACCGAAAATTTTATCAAAATTCAATGAATATTCGATTTTTCGTAAAATTTTAAAATGTATGTGTTTTTCTCGTGAAAGCTTTGGGAAATTTTCGAATGCAAATCATTTTATGTAATCTGTTGTTTACACTGCTACAGCTTTTTGCAATATTTGTTTTCAAAATATCTCCGGTTCTTTATGGTGTACACAAATAATTTTTATCCGAGATTTTTTCCAAATCTTTCTTCTTACTTATGCCACAAAAATTCCTACGATAAAATTAAATTTTGGACGATTTTGACGTTTTTTTCATAAGGTGTCTATTTCTGGTAAGTTTTGTCAGCGAAGTCCGTGGATCTACCTAGTATATAGCAACGGTACATCGTAGACAGAGTTTTGTTGGCGCTACACCTTCAAAATGTTTATCAGGGTGATTTGCAACAGTTACATTATGTTTTAGGAAAGGGGTTCTATTTATGATGTAACTATAATGCTGAACTGGGCCCTTATTTTGTGTACAACTGTTATGATGTCGTAAAAGAACGTTGTGACGCCATAAGAGAACGTTTATTCTGATCACACTCTTTTACCTGGTTTCATGCCTGGTTTTATATCCTGATCACACTGTTTTTAAAGTTGTGGTCAAAAGTGAGGGGAATGTCAAAATTTAAGGGATTTCTTTTCCTTTTTAGGGACCAAAAGTGAGGGGGAATTTTCTTTCCTTTTTAGGGTTCAAACGTGAGGGGGGACTTTTTTTCTTTTTAAGTGGTCAAAAGTGAGGGGGAACTTTTTCCCTTTCAGGGGTCAAAAGTATATAAATATATAACCTTTTCCTTTCTAGAGAAAAAGGCTAATTATAGAGTAGTATCTCTTATTTATTTATTTGCAAATAATTATGATATAAATTCGATACAAAGGAAGTGACTTGACGTTATTTCGTATTCCTCATCCTGTTTTGATGCCCATTAGTCATCTTATATATGTGTCAAGGTCAAAGCCACGCAAATATGACTAGATTACGTGTATTGCCCTCATTCAACCACTTGTGTCACTGACATGTCCGTTGAACACGCCATCCATAAGTTTTCAGTTCTGTTTAACCACGTTGCTGAATATACTATAATAGAATCTTATCTAACCATGTACACACAGTTATGGTTCATTTGGGTCTCATTTAGCCCTGCAACAGTGATAGAGGTTTATTGGATACAGCTGGGAACCATTTATATAATTTTATTTGAGACGCAACACGTATAGTTGTTTACTGGATAAATCCAACTTCGGCACAAAGCCACATTCCTAGAGCATTCCGTAGAAGGATGAACTTAGAATCAACGGCTTATGAGATCACCGTACAAACAATCGCTCTATGGCAGGTTATTATGATTATAATATTGTTGTTGTCATCGACGTTGTTAAGTTTTTGTTGTTCGTAAATTTTCGCTATTTCGCAGTTTCTATTTAGAGTAATACATTTATAGCCCACTTTTGGTCGATCTGTTGTAAAATACTTTGAAATCAATAAAACTCGGGGGGGGGGTTTCACTATGCATTGATCTATTCGAACCAGTTTCCGCGATTCTGTTGTTTTTGTCACAACGTTTTGGCCGCTGTCTCCTTCAATCATCAGAGTGAATGAAAGTTTTAATGTATTTGTTTCATAAATCCTAAACGTGATATAACGGGTTACATAAACAACTATTTTATAAATAACGAGTCAACATAATAGTCTGGTTGCATGTGTAGAAAAAAAGGCTCTCGTGGGACTTAAATGTTAAAAGTGATTTTTCTTTCATTTTTAGTGGCGTTAAGGTATGCTTAATCAGAAAAAGCCCCTGTATAGGTATAATTTTCAAAATGACGTCCAAGATGGCCGCCACATCCATAAAATACTCGTTACTCGTTCATTATCCATCCTAAACAAGTTTTTTCAAACGGGTTTTTGTGGTAACAAGTGTATTCAATAATATATCAAAAGCTTACCACAGTCTGACCACTTGAAGGCTATAGTTTTCAAGATGGCGTCAAAGATGGCCGCTAAATTAGTCAGCAGCATTTATTTTTAAAAAACACCTTACCCCTAAAACAATTGCAACAGGAAGTTTGTCAACGTTTTTTTGTAGTATCAGTATAAGATCTTGAATGTATAAATCAATACGCTTACATTTAGAGGGTGGGTGAATAAGAGCTGGGTTTTGTATAACGTTCAATGTATGTGATTAATGCGGAACTGTTCGATTAAGTGCATTAACAAGCAAGGAGATTACGCTGTAAAATAAATATTTTTGTGTAAAATAAAAGAGCTGAATTTAAATCTGAAGTTTTGACTGTATTATGTTCAATGTATGTGAAGAGGGCATTGACAAGGAAGGACATTATGCTGAAAAATAAATCTTTTTGTATAAAATAAATGTGTCTGTAGTCTGGCACTGTCTGTAGCCTGACAAAGTTAAGTACTGAATTTTGATCTGAAATGTTCACTGTATAGTGTTCAATCTATGTGATTAATAGAGAAGCATTGGGTTAAGTGCATTGACAGGTAAGGAGATTATGCTGAAAAATAAATCTTTTTGTGTAAAATAAATTAGTCCGGGGGGACAGCAGGGCCGTCCCGGCACCACCCCCACCAGGATCCTATGAATAGGGTACCAACATTTTCCTTAGGGTGTCCTCTTTCAGAAAAAAAGGTGTTCTCAAGAAAATAGTTGGGATGAACTACCTCATTTGCATAAAACA
>VCCN01002572.1:6931913-6954151 GCA_006491835.1 Architeuthis dux
TTTTTTTGTCGAGTTTTTGATGGCAATTTTATGAATTTCATTTATTGGATTAGTAGACACTATTATCCGCTGTAAACAATTTATTACTGTATGTTGCTTCTTACAGACAGTACGATATTTTCCCTTTTGTGCATCCGTAGCGATTTCGTCAATGGTTGATATGTTTGCGTTCGCAAAACGTAGAATTGCCCAATTTATTATTGTCAATAAATATATTTTTTTTAATTTGTCACCCTTTTATTTGTATTTTTGTAATTCACCAAGTGGGAGTTGCTTCCCCATACCGATATAAAACGGAAGATCGCCATTCATTCTGTATTCTAAGCGAAAGGCATCTAGACATACGAACGAAGAGTCTATCTCGATCTGTTGGAGTGATTGCTGTAGAGCAATCGTTGTGCTTGTTTACTTTGGTCACATGTCATTATTTTGAAACTAAATGTGTTAATTAATGGGACATGAAGGATGAATTTACTTAAAAATGTTTGGGGGGGTTCTGTAAAAAATATTTTGTGGTAATCATACGCAATAAGAAAACATAGAAAATCTCTTGTTATATAAACTTATTTTATTATAATGTTAGTACCGGAATTAAAAAGTATGAGTTATGAGGATAGGCTAAAAATGTTAGGATCGTTAGAAAATAGGAGAGATCGGGGAGACTTAATAATAGAAATGTTCACGATTATGCTTGGTTTAGAAGTAGTAAACCCTGATGTATTTTTTTTATTTTATTTTACTAGAACAGGATACAAGGGACTGAGGCCACACATATACGGTAGATGCAAATAGAAGTAGATTGGATATCAGAAAATTCTTTCTTAGCAATAGAGTGGTAGGACTTTGGAATAGATTACCGGAATTATGTAGTGCTATCAACAGATGCAAATGATTTTAAGAAGAATTATGATGTTTATTACGCCACCGCAAAGGTTTAAGGCCCTAGATATTGTGTAAATACCATTGTTATGGTGTGTGCTTGTATATAATTGTATACATTTTTCTTTTCACACTGAAATAAAATGTTTGATTGTAAAAATAAAATGGGCGTTGTTTCTACAGAGATGAGAAATTCCTCTAGAGTTCTCTGCTCCTTCACCATTTAAAGGAGTGTTCCTTCTCCTTTAACTCTTACCAGCTGCTACTACTTCTATGTACCGTATTCCTTCCTGTATAACACGATTCTTGTATAATATGTGTACTGGATTTGGAGGTGAAAAATAGGTATAATATTGTAGCCTCTTGTATAACAACGGTACTCGATTTTCTTCTGCTTCAATGTTCCAAATGTGTGTACTGCAATACTGCAGTTATATAATAAGTGTCCACAATTTTTATGTTGTGTACTGTTACAATGGTAATTATTTTAATTTTGTCAAATAAAATAACATTTTTTAAAAAAACAAAGATACCTTTGCACAGCTTGTTCACTAAATTTGAAGCCATTCTTTTTAAATTTAGTTATTTTTTAATCTAATTATTTTAATTTATATTAGTTATTTCTTGGGTATTTGTGTTGCACCTGTTTTACAGGGAGGAAATAAATATTGTGGTACTCACAATTTACGGTCGATCATTTCAACCCTTAGCTCCTGTATCTGTACTTGAGCTCCTGAGGATAAAAGCTCAAATTAATAAAAAAAATGTTTCATTCATTGACTACTGAAATGTTTTTGTCTAATTCATTTCATTTTTACAGTAGGTTATCCGTGTAAGTCAAATATATTTTTTAGTCTGTGAGTTGCATCACTTTTATCATCGAATGGGCTTAATTTTAGTAATGTATAAAAATATTTTCGGCATATATTTGAGTATAGCATGACCACCCCCCTTTATTTTGGTACAGAAATGTTTGTATTATACACAAAGAAATACGGTATATATATATAAAAGGGTGTGTTACCTCCAGTATATCTTTGTTTACCAGTCTACCTGCAACTTTTGTCTGTCTCAGTAATCCAGTCAGTGTGGTCTTGTGAAGAGCCAATGCCCAATTTTAACTGAAACCCGAATTTCTTGTTTTCATTTCTTTCAATTTTATCTATTCTTCCCAAATCTACCACCATCACAATAATGGCTAATTCAATATTTTATTTACCATAATGTTTAGGAGTGCCCAAAGAATTAACACAGAAAATAGTCTGCACTTTCGAATAAAATTTCAACTGATTTAAATTCCCCCGGGGACTTATCTTTATAGAAATGTCAATATTTCTGGCAGCCAAAAGATATTTTATTCAATTGTGATTTATTTGATAAAATTAAAAGGCTTGAAAAAAATATTTCCATAAGTTTTTCTTACAAAATACCTTTTTCATAAAAAAAAGTTTATTGAAATCAGCCCAGTAGTATATTTTCGGTGAAATTTTAAAATTTGTGTATAAATTGGGCTAAATTTTCCCAATGCAAATTCTCATGGTTAACCAGTTCTTAAGTGTGAATAACTTTTCAACCACAATTACCTCTAGGTTTATATTGTCTACACAAATAATTTTTAGATGATAATTTTCTACAATTAACACAAAGATTATTACGATAAAATTGATAGGTTACAAGTTTTGGACATTTTATCGACACATGTCACTTTTTGTCAATAGACCATGATATATCCTATAAAAAAATTTTTCAATGGCCAAAAAAAGGGGTGGATTTGGCTACAATTTGAGATCCCTGTAAGTCCAAAACCACACAAGGTACTGGAATAAAATTTTACATGGTCTATCAGCACAAGGTTCTCTGCAGCTCCACAATTAAATTTTATAAAGATGGCATATTATCATTATTGCTTCAAATTGGTCATATTTCAATTAAATATTTACTGTTTTTTATTGTTTATATCATCCTTCATCTTACTATCCAAAAATGACATTTCATATGTAACAACCTAATATATATAAAATATTTTATATATGTATTTATATATTTTTTTTTTCCCCTCCATTTTTCTCAATCGGTTTTGGCTTTTTCCAGCTGAAGACTCAAGTTGAAGAAAAGGCTGGAACCACATTTGATGTCTATGAAAGCAAAACCTATCGGCACCAAGTTGTGGCAGGAATGAACTATTTTGTGAAGGTAATACCATTGGATGCAATATAATATTATTTTTTTTTGTTTTTAGTGCATCTTGATGGGAAGTAGGCAACATTTTTACATTAAATAACTAACTTTAAGGAATAGTTAAATGAACTTAACATTTTTGAAATCAGCATGGCTGATATAGCCAGATTTGAATATTTCATAGCAATATCTTAATAACAAAGTGAGAAGAATGTAGTTTGAAAACCGGTGGATATTTAACCATTAGGCAGATATAGTATAAGTTGCACCTATCTAATCCCACGCTCTGTGGTCAGACAACTCCCATGGTCAGACAACTCCCATGGTCCTGCATGTTTTGAATCTGCCACCATTAGTTTGTGCATCTACCACTAGAGTTCTTTGAATTGGTTTCAAACCAGTTTAAACCGTAATTTTGTGGTTTATAAACCGAATTGTTAAACTGAATATGTAAAAAATCTAACCACAGTTTGAAACTTAATCGAAGAACTTTTCACAATTTTCGATGTTTATTTTAGCATAAAATTAAACATGTATTAATTTTTTTTCTGAATTTTATAAATCAGCTTTAATATAACCAATTAAAAAGCATAAGCAAACCCAAATAATTTTTATTTATTAGAATATAATTTATATTAAAAATATATCATTCTATTTTCCACACTATTAAAAGAAATTCTGTTTTCTGGCATTTTCTATGGTCTGGCAATGGGCAGGTCCCAAGCTTGCCAGATTGAAGGGGTACAGCTGTAAATAATCATATTAAATACCCCCTTGTTATTGCCTTCTTTCAATCTTATTACAGATCTTTTGTTGCTCAAATGATAAATGGGTCAGTGTAATTGCAAGAATGTAATTAAGAACACTGCTGTGTTCTGATTGTTCCATAAGGTGATTACTAGTCGCTTGTTACTAGATTTTGTGTATAATTGCTTATTAAAATGAAAAGTTGCTATAATTTTTTTTAAATCAAAGCAGTCAGTATTTATAATAATTTTCTATGTTCAAATTTCAAAGCAGACTTTTCATTTCAATTTGAACTTGTCTCTGAAAATAAGCATGATGTTGATGATTGGTTTAGAAGTAGTAAACCCTGATGTATTGTTTTACTAGAAGGCTGTACAAAGGACTGAGAGGCCACATATATACAGTAGAAGCAAATAGAAGTAGATTGAATATCAGAAAATTCTTTTTTAGCAATAGAGTGGTAGGACTTTGGAATAGATTACTGGAATATGTAGTGCTATCAACAGATGCAAATGATTTTAAGAAGAATTATGATGTTTATTACATCACCGCAAAGGTTTAAGGCCCTAGATATTGTGTAAATATGATTGTTATGATGTGTGCTTGTATATACAAATTGTATACTTTTTTTTTCACACTAAAATGAAATGTTTTTAAAAAAGGTTCTTAAAATGTATTTTGTAGGTCAACATTGGAAATGAAAACTTTATTCATCTAAGAATATACAGGAAGTTTGATGGCACCCTGGAATTAACTGCTGTTAAATTGGACCAGAAAGATCACCATGAACTGCAATATTTTCAATAAAAATGACCATGAAAAAACAAAAATTCACTTCATAAATGATGTTTTACACATCATTTATAAAGTGAATTTTTGAAAACACTTTGATGTTCATCCTGTTGTTTTCTGCTGATCTTTGGAAAAAAACTGAACTTATCCACTGTTTACAATGGGTATTTGCAGACTAAGATAGCATTAAAACTAGTGAGAAATGACATTCCATAGTATTGCTTTTTTTTTCTTTCTAAAATCTCTATATCCTTATATTCATTCTTCAACCATAGATATTTTATGTACTAGGTTGACTTTGTCTCAAAGCCACATTCATGAAGCACCCAGAGAGCAATTGCTTACAAGACTTGCAAACCATCAAACCAGGCAAAATCTAAATACAGTAAATCCTTGATTTAACAAACTAATAGGGGGAGCAGGATGTCTATTAATGCCAAAAGTTCCTTAAAACTAAATTTAACCTTGGTGGCCTTTATTTTTTTTTTTTTTAATGTAAAAAAGCTTTAACAAAATATATAATTCTGTACAATATTAAATTCTTAATTTTAGGCATAATTAAAAAAAATAAAATATTGGCTTTTATAAAAGACAAATGAAAGAGACTGTTAGCCCAGTGACCCAAAATCTCATCTAATATCTAGCATGGAGACCCATCTTCTCATAAATAAGATTTGTCATAATTTAAGAAAATATATTGGTTATTATAAGAAAGATGAAAGGTAATTTACAATATTTTATTAATTACTAATACACAGAAATAAAAAAGAATATTCATGAAAAAGGTCTGTTAAATCTGAAATCCATTATACTGGGGTCCAAATCGAGGGTTTACTGTATATGTAAAAAAGATTTATATCATGAAGAGTTGATATTTGCTAGATAAAATCAATGTGAAAAAAATATCATTTATAATTAAACTCTCTCTCATTTTTATAAAGGAAATAAATTCTTGTTATTTTGAAATAGTATATTCTTTGGTGTTATTTTTTGTTTAATGCAACTATTCATCTATGTTGCAGAATATCTGCATGCTTTCTTACTAAGCTTTGTAAACTCTGTTTCATTTGCTGATCTCCAATCACTCTACATGTGAATATACTTTAAATCCTACTTCACAAAACTATCTTAATCTGTAATAATAAGGGGTACTCGTACAAGAGTAGGGTCCAAAGATTTAAGACAAATGAGTTATTCCCCTTGAATACACAGAAATAATCCCATACATTGTTTTCGATTACACAAGACGAAGTTAGAAAACAACAAAAAAGAGAAAGTGCATAAAGCTTATCACAAATAAATTTCCTTTTATTTAAGACTATTTTAAAGACAAAGCTAAGTAAATTATTTTAACCCAAAATTAAATAACAATCTAATTTAAAATTTTCTTGACTACTATTTACCTTCATCTTAATTTTATTTTTGCCCCAAAACGGGGATGTTTGATCGCGCAAGTAAAAAAAAAAAAAAAGAAAAACTTTAAATTTTCATGACTACTTTGGTTAAATTATATTAAAATAAAAATAATTAAAATAAAATAAAAACTGTATTATTTTTAAAACAGTCTATTGCTAGTTATATTTACTAGTTACAATGTTGTATTAAAATAAATTATAAAATAACTTTGTATAAAATTGTGTATCAAATTATTGTTATTTACATTTTTCAGTGTTTTGGGTTTTTTTTTTTAAATTTTATTTGATGAAGTATTATAAATCATTATTAGTGAATTCGAGTCCCACATAAGGCTTATTCCTTATTTTACAATCAACGATATTTGCCTTGTGCTGCAGGGTAATCAGTCTGAGCCATCACAGACCAATAAAATAGCACTAGCACTGAAAGATATAAATAGATAGAAGAATTATCTGCCCTTGATGAGAGCTATTTTACAGGTCTGTGACCGTTACACAACTAATAAAATTAAGATGACGGAAAAAAGTAGTTGAAAATTAAAAATAATATTGTTATTTAATTGTTTTGGGTTAAAATAATTGATTAGTTTTGTCTTTAAAATAGTCTTAAATAAAATGAAATTTATTTGCAATAGAGCTATATGCATTTTCTATTTTTTGTTTTCTAACCTCATCTTGCACGATCAATAACAATAAAAAGGATTATTTTCATGTATGTCCATGTATTCAAGGGGAATAACTCTTTTGTCTTAAATCTTTGGACCCTACTCTTGTATGAGAACCCAATAAAGTATACAACAGATTGGTAAATCCATATACCTTGCATTAAAATGTAAAATCCTAAAAGACTGGTGATAAAACTAGTTTCAATAAGTATAACTTGAATGGGGGGGGGTATTTTTCATCCAGTATTCTTCTTTCTGGGGTAAAGAATCATTGAAGACCTGATTTTAAAACCACAACATTATCTTGAAGGAGAGGGGGGGGGTATTCTTCACATGTTGTACAAGATATGATATTTATCTCTGTTTATCAAACAACCCATGGAGGCTTAATCATTGCCCACAGCAATTGTGGGTTTTTATGGGTACTAGCTCAAAGTCCAAGATGTACTGCCTTCCAGGGCTAAAAGGCTCCAACAGCCCTGCTATTTACCCATGGCTGAGGGGAGAAGTGGATTTATGCTTTTCCCAAGGGCATTGAAATGAAGGACTATTTGATAAAACCTTCAACTGAAGATAGCTGAAGAATTAACTGTGATGTCCTGCCAGGCTGCACAAGGGAGCAAATACCTCGAGTTACCTCCCTTGCCACAACCCATAAACCAGAAGTGAGTTCCTTGTCATGCGCCGGGCAAACCAGGGTAAAATAAAGAGAATCGCATGGAGTAGAGGGACAGACAGTCCTCTCGCTGACGGTGATCAGTAAACACCACATTTGTCTTTGTCCTTTGTTCCATCTTTCCCTTTCAGTGAGATTCCTACGAGCAGGGAGACACTACATTAACCAGCTGAAACATTGTGGTACTAAAAACAACTAAATAATGTGTCCACATGTCTAGTCTAGAAGAAAACAAAATAATAAAAAGTAAACTTTCATGTTATGGATACATTCATTTAAAAAAAAATCTTCACTCATTTTCTAACTATAAGCAGTTTTTACAACATTAAGATTTTGAGATCAGAGAAAAATATATCTAAAAGGATTCAGCAAAGACCTTTCTATTTATTAAAAAAAAATACAATAAATATTAAATTGCTTTGGAGTGGATTTTCGCTTGTATGATGAAAATTGTACACATGAGGCAAATTGATACACTAAGTCTACTTTGCCTCAAAGCCACATTCATGAAGCACCCAGACAGGAATAAACTCCTTAGCAATTGCTTGAGAACAAACTATCCCCCATGGCAGTCAATGTCGAAATATCTATCTTATTCACCAAATGGGCGTCTGTCTATGTATGTGACAGAAACAAAAACCACTTGACATAACCCCATGAAATTTTCTGTGGGTACTCCTGGGAGTCTTAGGCAGCTATTTAGTAAGTTATTAGTAAGCTATTTAGTAAGTTATTAGGTTGGTGCAAAAATAATTGCAGTTTTTGTTATTTTAAACTTTGCTTTATTTTAAACTTTGCTGTTGCTTTTTTTGGAATGAACAATTATTTAACTATGTTCATAGAATATATCATTTTAAAGCATGAATTTTGCTCTATTTATATAAGCTGAATGTTTTCTTTTCACTGTCAAAGAGTTCAAAATGGGACATAAAGCAGCCCAATATCAACCAAGTATTTGGGGACCGTCAACTAACGTACAGCCCAACATTGTTTCAAAATCTTTTGGACCAGAGATGAGAGCCTTGAAGATGAGGAAGGTCGTAGACAACCTTTTGTGATTGACGACATCCAATTGAAGGCCATTATTGAGGTGGACCCATGCAAAACAACTTGAGAGGTTGCAGAGGAACTAAGCATTGACCATTCAACAGTTGTTCAACATTTGCACCAGATTGGAAAAGTGGCTGGACAGAGATGAAGCACCAAAACACTTCCCCAAATCAAATCTGCTTCAAAAGAAGATTATGGTCACTGTTTGGTGATTGGCAAGTGGAATCATCTACTACAACTTCTTGAATCTTGGTGAAACCATCACAGCAAAGAAGTATTGCCAGGAAATTGACAAAATGCACCAAGAACTGCAATGTTTACATTCAATATTGGTCAATCGAAAAGAACCAATTCTTCTTAAAAAACCTTCGAAGAATAATATGCTTCCAGAATAAATGGACTTTTTTTTAGTTGTAGATTCTAAAGGTTCTTATTTCGATTAATAACTTTTATTCTAAGTTGAAATATACTGCTTTAAAGTTGATGGTGAAAAAAACGCAATTATTTTTGCACCAACCTAATAGATTTTGAAATCACCCCTCAAAATATGTTTTTTGGGGGCTGAATAATTTTTCAATAAAAATTTCTTTTGAAATTGAAATATTTTTCGTGCTAGGCTTCTTTTAACAGCTTTGCCTGCTGCTTTATCAGCCACACTCAAGGATGTGGTAGTTGCTTTGTATCTTATATAGAGAGGACGAGAGTAAGAGGGAAAACAATGTTTAGTTTAGAGAGGAGCTGAGAGAAAGACAAATCAACACTTTTTTGAAAGGTCGTACACTGCTGCTTTATCCAATTTCTGAGATCGTATCCAATATCATTATATTTATTTTTCAAAAACCACAAAACATAACACCATGAAAATTCCTGTGTGTACAAATGTGATCCTGGTAAAGTTTTTCTGCAAATTAGTTTTTGAAATCACCCCCCAAATTAGGGGGTGTGCAAAGCAAAGCAGTATCTTTCAGAGATCGTAAAAATTGTTTTTAATCTGCTCACTTCTTTATTAAATTTTTTAAAAAAGGTCACATTTTTATAAATGTACATGCGTGGAATTTTAAAAAACTTATTTAATTTTCATAAAATAAATACATAGATTCTTCAAATCTTTTAATTATTCAATTATTTTTTTTATATAGGGATAATGATTAAATAAAAAGGAATGTTTACAATTCAAGTTGTAATAAACCTCACAGCCCTGCTCACTCTATGTTAAAAAAGGCATACAAATTTTTTTAAAAAAAGAAAATTAATGAAAAACAGTAGTAAATAGATCAATTTTAACCATCTTGTTTTGCATTGAATAAATTAAATTGTTCCTTTTTTTTTTCATTTGTTTTTAACACCAAATGGGCAAGGGTATGAAATTTTACAATCGTTTGGTTCTAAAGCTATAAAAAAAGTAAATAAATCAAAATTTTTGGCGATAAAATATGTCAAAAATAATTTATGTGGTTCGAACATAAATTGCGGATTTACGCTGCTTAATTAGACTACACAAAGATACAAACACAATAAAGATAGGAAAAGGAGTAAGACAAGGGGATAATTATTTACAGCGAGCCTTGAAAACGTCTTTCGGAAAACTGACTGGGAGGGAATGAGAATAAACATAGACGGAGAATATTTAAATCACTTGCGATTCGCCAATGACGTTTCTGTGACGTCAGAAGCATCGGAAATATTACAAAACTTGTTGATGGATCTAAATAGAGAAAGTAAAAAAGTAGAATTAAAGATGAACAGAAGACAATGTAATGTTCAACAATAAAGTCCCCAAAAAGACCATAAGAATACAGGGTGAGATCCTAGAAGAAGTTGATGAATATGGTTACCTAGGTCAGATAATAAAGTTAGAGAAAGACCATGAAAACGAAATAAAATGATGTATAACGATCGTCTGGAAAGTATTTGGTATAATTAGAGACCTATTGAAGAGCACCTTGCCAATGTGTTTGAAGCGTAGAGTATACAATGAATGCATAATAACAACTATGACAGATGCGAAACATGGAAATTAACAAAATGAACTGAGAACCAACTTAAAATCGCACAGAGAGCCATGGAAAGAGCAATGCTAGGGATAACTAGAAAAAGATCAACATGCATCTGAGGAAGGACTAGAGTGAAGGATATTATACAAATAATTAAGCAACAAAAATGGAGATGGGCTGGTCATTTAGCAAGAACAGATGACAATAGAGCAAAAGGATAAGCGATTGGTGCCCATGGGACAGTAAAAAAAAACCTGACACAAGATGGAGGGATGAGATAGAAAGGTTTGCCTGTAGGATATGGTAGAGGGTAGCGAAATTGTGGTCATCATGGAAGGTGAAGGTAAAGGCCTTTGTCCAGCAGTAGACTTATAACAGCTGATGATGATGATCTATAGCTGTGGTTCTCAATGTGGGCGATAGCGCCCCGGGGAGGGGGGGCTTTGGTTTGTTTCAAGGGGGCATGGAGTTGACTAAGGGCCTTAAGGGGACATTTGAACTTCTAGAGGTGGCGTTATGGAGATTCCATAAATATCTATAATGCTGATTTACAAATGGCTGTTTAGTAGTTTCTGCTTACAACAAGAAGGAATTAGCATTAGGCCATTATTAAATGCTAACTTCGCCAACCATTTTTCTATACATGTAAGTAACTGGCAAGTGGCAAATTATTTTGCTTAATACCCTGTAGTGTTACTATTATTCTATGGGTAAACATTTGAGATTATCTCCTTTACTGTTGTTTTCAAACAAAGAATACTGTATGTATTTGAAGTCACTGAAAATTGATTTTGAGAAGCGCTTTGAAGATCGGATAAGATTTAATAAATACTGTGGAAAAAAAAGCTCAGCTATTAGAAACAGTCAACCAAAACTGTCAAAATAGGTTTCTTTCATTCAAATAGTTCTTCGGACGATTGAACTCCTTCTTGTTGTTTGTGTTTGTTAACACAACGTTTTGGCCAATCCATTGTTTGGCCTTCCTCAGGTGTAATATCCAAATGTGATGAGGTAAACAGAAGTTTTTAATTTTGGAGGAGGCAAACCTTAAAAGGTAGGATTCGGGTGTTATCCCTGCCTTGTCGGGTTTGGGTTTGTTGAGTAGCGGAAGCCACGTCAGGTTGAACTCCGCACTTGTCTGACTAATACATTCAGTCGACATAATGACCCTTCTCAAAACTATAGAAAATAGGTTTCTTTCAGTTTTCAAGTTGGTCTGCCTGCCTGTCTGTCTATGTATGTATCTATCACACATACAGGTCGTACCAATGGAGCCAGGGGGTTGAAAATTTCTACATTTACTCCTTATTATGTCTAGACAAAAACCCTCGAATAGGTAGCGGGTTCAATTTAGAATGTAAGTTTGTGCTAAATTGATCCCTTAGTTTGTGTCCGCTTGTGTTTTGAAAATTCAGACTTTTTTAGTGATCACTGCCCAACAAAATGCTTATTCAATGATCACCCCTTTTTCTAATTTTATTTAATTGATCACCCCCAATACTGCATGCTGCCAAAAGACGTTGGTCACGTAATGGTTTCTAATGAGTGACTAACCAGACTTGTTGTTAATCTGTCTATATAACATACTACTGTAAAGAAGCAGCTTTTCAAAAACACTTTTAACAAAGCTTAACAAAGGAAAATTCTCATAGCCCTAATGGGACTAATATCTAGTCAAATGTTTGCAATATAAATAAAAGAATGTCAGCCATTTTGGGTGCAATTTTATGGCTTAAAGACTCTTGTGATAAATCATCTACTTTATTTTGCAGCATATAAGATGCATTTTTTTTTTTTTAAATCTGACCCTCAAAATCACCTTGCATCCTATATGATGTAGTTCAGGCTTGGGATCTACAAGTCAGCCTAGTTTAATGATCCAAGCAACTTTAAAATGAATATATATGGTATATATATATATTGTTGTTTTTTTTAAATATTTCATGTTAAATTTAGGGTGTGTTCTATATGCTGAAAAATACATTATTTATCCACATATATAAAACGCAATGTGTATCCATAAATATATATATATATATATATATATATATATATACTAGTATATACCCATCAAAAATGACAGTTATTTATATAGAGATCAGCACTAAGGAGCATAAAGCCATTTTATTAGGCAAGTTATCCATAATAAATCAAGCATTCCAATTTTAAGGGTTTTTTAAAGTCTCAACTCAAGGCTGTTATTTTATTTTTTAAAAATTAGTAAAAAAGTATGGCCAAATTTGACAAATCTGGCCTTTTTAAAAAGCATTTTCTTGGTTTGGCTATATTTAAATTTTGAGCCATTTTGACTTTGTTGCAGTAGTATTTTTAATAAATTCTTTGTGTGTGTGTGTGTGTGCTCAGAGTATTGTGAATCATTATTATTATTTTTGCATTTGACCATTTTTGCAGACGATCACATTTCAAACCCCTTCACTACTGTACAATTCATCTCATGTGGACCAGTCCATTATGAGCTTTGGGATGTGTCAGGTGGCGGACAGGACAGGAATCATACAACCGAACAAACATATTCAATTGCATATTTGCCTTTTAGTGTGTAACACTAAAAGGCGGGTTCACAGGTACCAGGGAGCAACACTTTGATCCTAGGCAGAGCGCACAGTTACTAAACAGAGGGTTGGACGCAATCTCTAAGCAGACCCCACAGATACACTAATCCTATGCAGGAATGCTGATCCATATGTAAACAATCCTGTCATTTTTGACAGGTACTATGCTAGTATGAAATAAACTTTATGTAAACAAATATTCTAATTGAATTAGCTTACACAAAATATTAAATTATAGGTACAAAGGTCACTTCCCAAATGTCTCATATAAATAATCAAAACCTTATTTGAAAAATATGTTTTACAGTATCAGAATAAAATTCAGTTTTTTCACTAGGCTGGTGCAACGCAATCTTCCAACAAAACATTTATCCCTCTATTTTGGCCTTGTGTTGTAATAAGCTTAGTAAATATCAAGAAACTAACAAGATACAAACGTCAGACTTTAGTTCAGTGCAGGCCAAATCCGGCCCGCAAAGGAATTTTGACTGGCCCGCAAGCAAATATCGGGATACTATGCTTACTTTTATGTTTAAAAAATTCTTTGAGTTCTTTTAAGATTCAAAAGGTGCCTTGATTGAAATAAAATGCGACTAAATTGGGGTCTTTCATTAATAATTGGCATCCTTGGTTTAAGCACAAATGATTTTCCAGCAAGTGGTATTCATTGATTTTAAGCAAAATATAACTAGGTGTATTTAAATGGAAAGTTCCCATATCTCAAACCTTTTTTAGGGCATTTATCTGGCCCACCATTCACTCATTAATACGCGATCCAGCCCACAGAGGCAAAAAGGTTGCCAACCTCTGCTTTAGATGGTATAAAATGAATATCAGAATCAGCATTTATTTGTTTCAAATCCACTGCAAATAAAAATGGGAAATAGCAAATGCCTAACCCTGAGAGTTTTAAATAAGGAGGACTGTTCTATACCTTTTCTGAGCAAATTAAAAAGTAAAGCAAGCAAATTAAAAAATACAGCGAGCAAATTAAAAAGTAAAGCAAGCAAATTAAAAAATACAGCAAGCAAATTAAAAAGACAATCAAACTGAATTGATGAACATATATATACATACATGTATATATATATATACATCAAATATATACAGTTACTGCTACAGTCCCTGCAAATGTTAATTTTTTAAGTGAAAATTAGTTGAAACTGGTCTCTTAATATATTTTGTTTAAATGATAATTCACTTTTAGTTTTAACTTAGGTATCAGATTTATTAGTTTTTCAGATTTACTGAATTAAGTTTTTGATGTCGACCAGTGCATATTCAGGTTTAGGGTCACTTAATATTGTAATTGTATATATGTAATTACTCATGTTCATCAATTCAGTTCACTTGTCTTTTTAATTTTCTTGCCATATTTTTTTTTATTTGTTTGCCTCATTTTTTCATCTGCTTGCCTTATATTATAATTTGCTTGCCTTATTTTTTAATGTGCTTGCCTTGCTTTTTAATTTGCCCAGTAAAAGTTATAGATGAGATAAATTTATTGAAATAACCACAGACCCAAAAGCAAAATATAATAATCTCTGATGCTAAAAAAGAAACATACAAGTTTTTCTGCTTTGACATTATACTTTGTTATCTCAACGCTCTTCTTTTTACAGGGCCGTCAATATGTTTTCCTTATTTTTTAAAAATATGCTACAAAAAGCTAGCTTTAAGATTACAGATAGAGTAAATAAACCAATTATCCCCATCAATTATTTTTTGCTAGTTCATTGATGTATAATAGACCTATCCCGAGTCTCGATTTCAAATTTATAAAACAAAGGTAAAAAACCTTGACCTCTAGTTATCTTTGTGTATGGTTGTTTTAGAAATACACAATTTATCTTTGATTACAGTAATGTCGATTTCGTTGGGACTTGTCTACCTTGGTCTCAATTTCACAAAGAGACTCAGGAAATGTCTATTTCATATAATCAAGTCTTATTTGAATAGGAATGGGTACTTGAATAGAGCAGGTAACATTAACCAACATGAATGGAGATGATGAAGTTGAGTACCTATTAACTTCCTCTACTTGCAAATCAAAATTTACAACACTTCATTATCGATAGTTCAGTTTGTTAATTGATTACCAAAACTTTAAGTGAAACCATTATTCATTCACATAAATATAAAGCATTCCTTCTGCTTGTTCAATTTCTATGGTAGATTTGTTTTTGCGCTTGGTTTTGATGGAATCTTAAAGATTTCAGTCATAGAGGTACTTGATTTCTTGATACTGTATACTGTAGATTTTCAATTCAATGACTGTAATGTCTAAAAGAACGTCCAATCGATTGACTCCAGCAGAGGCAAAGATGACAAAATGGTTTACAACAAAAGGAGAAGTGAGCATCAAGAAAGTAGAGATGAAGAAAAGCATGAGCAAGGAGTCGTTAGCGAGAGGAGCACAAAAACAGAAGTACCCACATCATCAACTTATACGTCTGAACAAACAACTAGCGTTGTATCAGAAAATCAAAGTGCTCATATCAAGTTATTGACAGAACCAAACCAGCCACAGAATTTTAAATTCCCAGCCCAGACATTTGGAAAACAATATTTCAAAAGGTCCTTCCAATTATCATGGTTTGACAAATTCAAGTGATTGGACTATGATGCAGATTCGACTCAGCATTCTGCTGTACCTGTATTAAAGCACTTCAAATTTCATCAACAAAAGGCAAAGTTGCTTTCACTGAGACAGGTTTCCAGAATTGGAAAAAAGCATTGGCAAAAGACAAAGGAATCCACAAACATGAATGGTCAGAGTGCCAGATAGAAGCTATTGCTCAAGATGTCATTAAGACACTATCAAAAATTGTAACGATGGTGCTTATGATCTGTTCTGGGAGCGAGTATTGAAAAGAAAAGAGTGCTCAATGTTGCAAAAGCCAAAAAGAAAAGCAAAAATGTCCTTGCAAAAGGAGGCTGCCATGAAGGCTTGATGATGACAATGCAGAAACCCACCGCTTCCCGTCAACTCCAAAATTATCGCCAGATCTACTTTCAGGCACTTGATACAGAAAGAATTGTATCAAACAGAGATTTGACCAGCCAGATTTCTGAAAATACGTCTTTCTACAGGAGATGTTCCTGAAAGCAATCAGTCATGGGAAAACAAGCTGGGAGAGGTCTGCTCCAACTATAGTGATGATATTGACAAATATAGGCTTGAGGTACAGCTGTTTCTTTTGCTTCCAACCGCAGAGGTTTTTAAATTTGAATTGACAAAATTCACTATCTATGATCTAGTTAAGATGTTTCAGAGACATGACTATTCAAGAAAAGTTGCAATGTCAGAGGTGATTAAGGTTAAGTTGTAAAGATTCTCCTTTCATTGCCAGCAACCAATTCTATCAGTATAAGATCTTTCTCCATCATGAAATGAGTAAAAACATATTTGAGGTCTACGACAACAAATAGCAGAATGAACTATCTAACGATGCTTCATGTACTGAGAGAAAGAGTTGACAATATAAGCTTGATTGACGTTGTGAATGAATTTGTTGAAAGAGTAGATAGTAAAAAGCAAATTTTTGGACAATTTACGAACAGAGATTTGAGTAAGAAAATAAATGTAGTGCATAAAGGTCACAGAAGAACGATTTAAAGAAGAGAGCAATTTTTGTGTTTTACAGTCAGGTCAATTCCTTTCTAATTTTTGAATCGCTAATTTTTTAATCAAAGTGTTTTGCTTGAGTGAATTACACAGAGAAAGTAAAACTAAAAGAAATTGCTGTAAATGAATATAAAAAACTGAGTTATAATTTTTCAGTCAATATGATTACTAAAAGAAAAAGTCTGTAGATGACTTGAAAAATACATTGATTTCTGACAGATTTTGAAGCTCTATTTTCAAAAATTCCCTAAGCAGCCATTATTATTTTCATCATCATCATTATTATTATTATTATTATGATGCTGATGATGATGCTGATGCTGCTGCTGCTGTCATCATATATCCATCAATTAAATAGTGCACTTTTTACAATAGTAAAAGTGTTTTCCAGCGATCTAAAAAAAATTGTCCGCTTCCCTCAATATGAATTTTGTTCCGACGTCCCTGTCTTATCAATATATTCATTATTAAAATGCTTTGTATTTCTAACTACTTGAAACCAGGATATTTTTGTGTGACATTATATCAGTGAAATATTATGTCAGCATCTTCAGAACAACCATTGCTTTCACTGCCTTCATCACCATCTACGACTTAACCTGTTCACTGCCACAGATGAGATAACTTGTTTTAGCAAATTGTCAGTCCAGTGCCATGGATAACATAACTCGTCTTGGCAAGTTGTCAGTCCAATGCTACAGACAACATCAAGTTGGTTTGTCTGCCTGGCTGGCTATGTATGTATTATGCATACAGGATGCACCAATGGAGCTAGAAGGCTAAAAATTTCAACATTTAGTCTTTATTAAGACTAGAGAAACACCTTTTTTTGTTTTTTGAAAACTCCCTCCCTAGATAGGTTTTTAGTTGGGGTTTTGATTTGCAATTGTAAGTTTGTGCTAAATTGATCACAATTTGTGTCCACTTGTTTTTTGAAAATTCAGACTTTTTTAGTGATCACTGTCCAACAAAATGTTAGAGAAGTAACTTATTCATTGATCTCTCCTTTGCATCACATTTATGCATATGTTATGACTCATTTTCATTTAGCTAGAATATACATCTGCAGATATAAATATTCAGATAAAGAAAATACCAAACTAGAATAAGCCCTTTATCTTCTGCTAATGTCATTTCTTTCTTGCTCTTCCTATAAATACAGTGACTTTTCGTCACTCGAGTCTCACTTTTCAGTCAACACTGGTAGGTGAAGCCAGCATGTCCACTCTGGCATGTGTTCCTTTCCACAGTTTAATTACCTCTTGGCCTACTAGCTTCTGTCTCCCACTTCACAGTGATAATTTGGTCACACAACCAGAATTTCCTTTTAGCTGCTCTAAGGGCTAATAATAGAACTGCTAGGTTTTATGGTCAATTAGCTAAACACTGTAAAACTCCAGACACAGCGTCTAGCGTGACAACCCTTTTTTGTCCTCAGTATTACCGACGTAGAGCGATCCAGTTTTTCCTCGCCTCAGTAAACTTTGCATACCTAATCCTGATCTACCATTTTCAATAATACAGCATTGATCTTTGACTAATCAAACATTATTAAAAACAAAGCATTTCAGTCTAGCTCCGTCAACAGGTAACAACGACAAAATCACAACTGCTAAATCCAATGTTTTGTTTATCCACGTGCTACTGACTAGATTCAAGATGGCCGACAAAATCACTAGATTTTGAAAATAGGGCCATTTGAAATAGTTAAAATGGCGATTGTGTCTTCTTCAAATCTCTTCAAATGATGTCGGAGACCTTCTTTCACATCACGTGACTTCCACGTGCAGACCTAGATTTCTCTGTTCATGGCTCCTTGCTTCTTTCTTTCTATACTAGGCTACAACAAGTAACTACTGTTTACTATTGAATTAACTCATTCTAATACAGAACTCCTGTTACCAAAACCTACAAAGTGAAAACTTCAATATAGCTAAGTTTCCTCTTACATTCCCAGACAATCATTGTTTTACTGACTTCATTACCATGTATGAATTGTCTTGAATCACTATCCAATTAACTGCCAAAGTAAGGAGACCCAGGACAAAGAGATATTTAATCAACCACTCCCAAATAGTTAATGTTGCAAGTTGGTAACCAAGATGCCTAAATTTCTTTTTCCTTTTTTGAAATTGATACATAGAGAACAATATTTTTCAAACAAAATTTATTAGCTTTTGGTCACTTATAAACCTAGAAAGCACTCAGAGATAGCATACATCCGTAAACAACACTGTCACTAAAAACTGAATAATCAGGTTACTGTGTCATGACAAAACTTTTTAAACCTTGATTCATTTCAACATTTGATTATTTCCATTAGACTAAATAACTTTGTCATTACTGTAAAATTACATCCCCAAAAATATATTATCTCACAATGTTAACAAAATTGAAAAAAATTCCTGGATCCGACCCAAAATTTAATCAATTATTCCTTGGACCATGGTACATGCTTCCACAAAATGTCATTGAAATTCATTGAGTTCTTTTGGAGATATTGTGTTGACAAATAAACAAACAAACAGACATGGTTGAATACATAACCTCTGTCCAAATCCATTGAGATCTTTTGGAGATATTGTGTTGAGAAATAGACAAACAAGCAAACAAACAGACAGACATGGTTGAATACATAACCTCCGTCCAACTTCACTGGCAGAGGCCAAAAACCAGGTCTTTACTATTAAAAAATATTCTTTTTTAATTTCTGGTTCAGATATGCCAGTTAAAAAATATGACATTTCATTTTAAAGAATTTAATTTAATTCATTTAATTATTAACTTAATCATATTTAATAATTTGTAATATTTAAAATAACATTCATTTAAAAGTTAAGATGTTGAAAACGGACATTAGGACTACAGAAGCCCCATTAAGAGATTCAGTTTGATTGGTTCAATTTGAAACTGTTTGAAAATCAAAAATAATTTAATAATGCTCACGCCTACAAAACACTTGCAAGATGTTCACGTTCTAACAGTTAAGATGTTGAAAATGGCGTAAACAGCTGTAACATGTACATCAGAAGACATACACCAATACACAAGATGAAATTACGTTCATAAAAACATTAATTTTAATATTGTAAGGTTTTAATTTAGAATTTTAATATTTATAACATCTAGGACACTGAAAAATGAAAATAATTTTCAATATTTTTCATTTTCATAGTTTATTGTCATTTAAAATTTATTTATTTTTACTGCAAGATATTAAAAGCTATTTAAAACAGTATGTGTTTAGCTAAAAAAGAATTAATTTGAAACAGATGTGGTGTACTTTTTATTTTCCCATGAAGCCAGACCAGTTATTTGGTATGTTATGTTTCAGTCATTTGGTATTTTAAGCTTTGAAAACAAAGGGGGAAAAATTAGTTGTCAAACTCCAGTCCAAGTAGGAGTTGACTTTGTTTTCCCCAGGTAATAAAACAACAAGAACAAGAACAATACTCACCAAATTTAGGGGAGTAAGCTCTTCACTGTCCACTACCATGTCACATTAAACCAAACTTATATATAAAATTAACATTTCCCATCCGTGATTTGAAACCATACCACGTGATTGGAGGGTAGCTCTCTTACCAACTGAGCTAAACTGACAAGTCTTATATACCTACAAATTTATTTATTATATATACATTACAAAAAGTGCAGTAATCATCTTCAGTCGCAATAGAAGTAGGAGTGGAGCCAGGCTTGTTTTTACATGAAAACTCAAAAAAAATATCTAAGAGCTTTCCTATTGGACAAGGCAGATGATTAAGTGTTTACTTTTTTTTTGTAGGTCATGTAAACATAAGATATCACTTTCAATATGATATTTGTATTCATTAATCCAAAACTGAAAAGGGATGAGGCATTTTATATTTGTAACAGCATGAAACGTCAAGAAAACTGTGAAACACTTACTTGGAGTAAATCATGCTTCTTGTGATGGCATATGAGCAGCAATATACTGAATGAGTTGCAAAGGTTTTATGAAAAAATCAACAAAGATCTGTCATTACGCTTCATCCAATTCTGTGCATCTAGAGCATGACGACAACTCCTTCAGAAAAGATAGACATATCCATATATAAAGATATCATAAAAGGCTTCCTAGAATAAGAAGAAAACAATACATGTTTTAAGTGTATTAGACAAATAAGCAAATGCAAAACCTTTACGCGTTTTAGTAAATCCTGTATTAGTGTTGTTGGATTGTAAGGTAACTTGGAATAGTCTACCTGTTTAATAGTAGAAAATTAAAATTTTGCACACACACTCCTCTCAACAAGTAGGGAAAACGTTTTTTTTTTTTGTTTTTTTTTTCAAATCACACCTCCCTAGGCTTTTAGTGGCGGGTTAAATTTACAATATATGTTTATGCTAAATTGGTCGCTTTGTTTGTGTCCGGCAGCATTCATGCTTGTTTTTTTGTTGAAAATTTTGACTTTTTAGTGATCACAGCCCCAAAAAAGGCAAGAGAAGTAACTTATTCATTGATCACACCCTTTTCCAATTTTTTAATTGATCACCCCCAACACGACATGCTGCCTAAAGACTATTGAGTGACTAACCAGACCTTTGTTTGTGTTTATTTTTTCAAACCATACTGGTAGTATTTTCATCAAAGTAACCTAATTTTACACCACCACTGCTTAATTTACGAGGTAACAAGAATCATATATGGCGGTGATTCATAATTTCCCTTGGAATGCTAGTTCTTCATATTTTGCTAAGTTACCAAGAATTACTATAGAGCCAAAAGATTAAATCATACATGTAACTCATAATTGAACTGACAGCCACCAGGCAACTAAGCACACTTAACCAACTAACTAGATCAATAAAGGTTTAGTGGATAAAAGTATTGGTTATGTGTATGTAGTTACCTGGTGTTTGTGATTTCAATCCCTGGGACAGGCAGTGAAAATTATATACTCTGGTTCATTGGAAAAAAGCAAAAGTGGCATCACAATGATGAATTAACTAGAAAGAATCAACTGATACGAGATATCCTCTGTTTAATGCAGTCGCTAGATGCACCCCAAGGCAACCGAGTGGTAAAAGAAAATATACATATATAAAATACTGTAATATGTAAACAAAAACGATATGTCTGGCAGCATTATAATTGACTATTTAATTTTGGGCTACTTATTGTTTCGTATTTCTTTTCTTCGTGTCTATTTTGGTCTTTAAATATAATTCCTTATGAAATTAGGGAAACTTTATTTTAAAATACATTTGGAACCTCTGCGTCTGACCAAGGCTATTCCTCTGGCTGCCTGTCTTTAAAAATCCATTTTTATGTGGTGTACTGTTACAAATGGTATTTTAATTTACCAAATAAAATAACATAAGAAAAAAAGGGAAAAAAAGCATCTTGTGCACTCAATTTTAAGCCTTTGTTTTTAAATTTAGTAATTTTTTTAAAATTTAATTATTTTAATTATGTTGTCATGATGTTGATTAGTTCAGGTTAATTAGATAAATTATTATTGATCTGACTCCATTAACCCAAACTAATCGCACATAAACTATTTAAGAAGTTCCAAAGAAAACTAGATGCCAAATGAAAATCTTCCCTTTAAGACATATTAGTGTGATGATGATGTTGTTGATGACGACGACGACGACGACGACGACGACGACG
>VCCN01002572.1:6962833-6982498 GCA_006491835.1 Architeuthis dux
ATAATTATTTTCGATTCCTTTCAATCGAAAGATCGGCCATTTTTCGAAAAGGGTTCATTTTCTTATGTGACGTCACAAAAGGTGCCCATTCTTCCACAAAATTCCATTGAAATCTATTCAGTACTTTAGGAGATATCATGTGACAGACGAACAGACAAACCAACAAACAAACGAACGGACAGACGGAAAGACTCGACCAAATACATTTACCTCTTTCAAATTTCGTTGACAGAGGTAAAAATAGGATCAAGATAATATTATGTATGCCTGAGTTGATTAACGTAATTTTCTTCCTGTTTATCAGGTGTATTTTACTTACGTCAAATGAAAAATTTCAAAGCCGCACTTAAGAAGTCACGATTATTGATATTGTTCAGATTCAACTTATTGAAAATGAACAGTCTCTGCTTGTAAAAAAAAGAAAAAACGACATTTCATGAGTAACAATTATATGGTAACCGGACAAGTCGGTCGCCAACTCGGCCGCGTTTCCTTTTTAAAGGCGAAAATGACTATCTAGACGCCAGACAGAAATAGAATCAAAATATATAAATCTAATGCAATTTACAATAATAATAAGTTAATTCATGTTTGTTGTTTAATGTTTTATATATCTTTTTTCAACTTTTTATGGCTATTTTTTGTTTATTTTCTCGGGTAATGTTATTTAACATTTTAATTAAATATAAAAAAATCAAATAACATTAATTAGATTGATATATTTTGATTTAAATACCGTCTAGATAGTCATTTTCGCCTTTAAAAACGAAACGCGGCCGAAATGGCCGAATTTGAAATATTGGCGGCCGAATTGTCCTAGATTCCAACTATATACCTGTTCCCGAGCAAATTCAAAAATACAGTGAGAAAATTAAAATATACATACAGCGAGCAAATTAAAAAATAGAGCTGGCAAATAAAAAAATGGAACGAGAAAATTAAAAACAACGGCAGAAAACCGAAGCGATGAACATGAATAATCAAATAATTACTGATACTGCTTCAATTGCTGCAAATGTTTTTTTAGTTAAATTAGTTGAAACATCTAACTCTAACCCCTAACCGCTGAGGGGGGGGGGGCAACGAAATAAACTTAACATATCAATTCCCATGGGTAATTAAAATTTTGGTTTGACGGGGAGTAACAAAAAGCCGGTATAATGCTAGTTTTGTCTTACTTTGTGACAGCATTAACCTCTTCTTTTGTTAAATCTGCAAACATCTGACAATTTGACTGATCTGGAACTTTGATTTCATGAAAATATATTTCATTTGCTTTCCAGTGTTTTTTTTTCGGGCAATGCCGGGTACCCCAGCTAGTCTATATTATACAAGGCTGGCTGCTCCATAGTCAAACCCTGCTCCTACTTCTACTTCCTTACGTAATTCTACTATAAATTCTGGAGTCAGTTTAGCGAAGGTGGTAACGCACCAGGCTAGCGATCACTGGGAAATACGTTCAAATAACGGTAGGGGGATGGGGATTTTACATATAGGTTTACTCCCCTATTTTTGGTGAGGATTGTTCTTGTTACATAGGAAAGTAAAGTCAACTCTGACTTTGTCCTGGAGTTTGACAAAAGTAGTAAAGTGTGTGTGTGTTTGTACTCTTAGAATACGATAATTACGCGTCACCGATGTAAAGCAAAGACATATTCGAAATCAGCGGGTCTCAATTTACCAACTGCACACAGATCGAATTCTGCACAAAAGATTCGTTGATTTATATGGGGCCTGCGTTCGCGCTCACATAGGAAAACTACTTTTATATATTATTTTATAAATGCAATCGGTGGGCCGAGTTCAAAACCTGACGGAGAAAATTTAAATTTGTTTTTAGGTCTGTTTAATGTGGGTGCCCTCAAGCGTACGTGTGGGCAAGGACAAATATTGCCCAGTGACGAGTGTCACGAAGGCATCAGAAATGTCCTTCCGACCCTCTCCTTATAGTGCAATCTAGATGTGCTGCGACAGAGTGACGGATTCCCCAGGATTGTACATTATATACTTTTGTTGTTGCCACAAGATGAATCCTGGACCGGGTACTCTTACGCCTAACCCTATTCCTAACCATACAGACACATAAGTATATGATCAGGCACTTCTATATTATATATATATATATATGTGTGTGTCTTAAAATACTATGCATACTTATTTTGGCACTATCCTAGTTTCCAGATCGGAATGGGCCTTCTGCGGCCTTTAGTTCAAGATCAAAGTGTAATATCTGCTCTTCAACGAAACATTGCATTAACTTCCCGTTTTCAATTTTAAACGTTAGAATGATTGTATTTTAATTGTTTTCTAATGTAACAAAGCAGTGGGAGGGGGCGTGTAAGAAATAAAGCATTCGTTGTATGTTAGTATATAGAGAACAAGTGTAAGAAAATTGGGCTTAAAAAAACGTCTTCTCCGAATGTAGGTCACCCGGGGTTGCAGAGCTTGGGACAACGTGTGGATTCGATGGGAGTTGATTAGCTGAGTGGGGGCACGGGGAGGCCTTTGGATTTTTGGTGGGAAATCAGGGAGTAAGTAGTAGCGGCACTGGCTGGCCAGAGGAAAGACGTGGAATGTCTATGGCCAGTTGTCTTTTGACTACTACGACGATGAGTAGCAGATGACCACGATACGATGAAGACGGGTGACTGAAGTTGGGATGGGGGGTGCGAGGGGTAGATGTAGGAAATAGTAGTTCGCTTTGTTCTTCTCATTTTATCGGGCAGTTTCCAAAAACTGCCTCGTTATTTTTCGAGATGACCCATCTTCCCATTTTCAGCGGTGACCCGAAGAACCAACAACTGAAGTCTCGCCAAGTGCCGGAGTTTCCGCAACGGTATGTTGGCGGTGCATCGTGGTACTCTACTTGAATTATTTTTTTCTTGAATTTTACAGAAGAAACGATAATTTACATTTCAAACCGGACGGACACAGATGTGGTGCCCTAGCCAATGGGGTTTTACCTCATAAGGCGTGGAACCGCTCTGTCTAGTCAAGTCCAGGGGGCTCAGGATTCGTCCTGAGACCTCAAGACCTTGCGATAATCGTTGCGAGGACTAAAGAGAATTTTTGAGGAAGTTCCTGCCTCACACGTTCGCGTGTGAGGTTCCCCACACTAAACAAACCTTGTGTCACATCCTGTTCTCGTGTAGTCAGGATCAGGGTTCGCCCTGTGATCAAGTCAAGTGCTCTTATGTCCTCGCAACAATAGTTCCCGTGGGAGTAAATGGATCAGAACACCCGTCGTATAGCAATGATTGCTATACGACGGGTGTCCTGGTCCATTTTCCCCCATATGATCTACTCGTTAATGCCAGTGGGAAAAAAATCACGGATATACAGCAAACCCTCGCTCTAACGAACTAATTGGGGGTGAGGTCGTTAAAGCCGAAAGTTCGTTATACCCGAAGGTTGTCCCTCGTTCGACGAATAAGAAATTGGCTAGCTCGTCGCATTTAACGAACGTCGTTCGGTAAATCCAAAGGCAGTTCGGTTGCCCTTCGTGCTACTTTCGTCCTTACCTTACATTGGGGTTGTCGTTAACGCTGAAAGTTCGTTATACCCGATGTTTTTAAGTTACCTCGTTCGGTAAATAATAAGAAGTAAGTTCGGTAGTTCACCGCATTCAAGAAACATGGTTCGGTAAATCCAAAGGTAGTTCGGTTGGCACTTGTTCTATTTTCGACCTTACCTTACATTGTTCGATAACTCAGAGTAGAAGCCATGGCAGAAATGCACGCAAAAAACACAACGCGTTAAGCGCAGAACGAAAAACGTGTTGACGCGAACGAGTATCCAAGGAGACTAAGCCGTAAACACACACGTGCGTGCCAGAATTCCTTCACACCAATGTATCCCATCAGTCTTGGCACACGCGTGATCGGTGATCGGTTCTTACATTTAGCAAACATCTTTCTGTAAATAAGAAGTAAGTTTGGTTCTTTCCAGGAAGACGGGTCCGGGGATATACCAAAACATCCCACACTGGTGCTACAGAAAAAAGTATTCGTGGTGAAAACAAATCCGCCATATTCATATTCATTGCCGTGACTGGAACAGCCTACCGGTTTTCATTTTAATTTTAATTTAAACAACACAATATTTCATATAATAAACGTACAATAAATTTATTAAAAAACTACAAAGCAAACAATAATTTATTCTAATACACAACAATGTATTAATTAACAATACTTTCAAACAAAACTGAATACACAATTCTGACAATTCCGTCATTTTCATATGAATGTTCATATTTATTGAAACATGTTGACCACTAAAAGTGGAAAAAAAGAATTCCCCTCGATTGAGACCCCTAAAAGTAGAAAAAAGAATTTCCCCTCCATTTTGACCACTGGGAAAAATTCCCTCTCCATTTTGACCCCCTTCGAATTTGACCCCTAAAGTGAGAAAAAGAATTACCCCCTTCGATTTTGACCCCTAGAAGTGGGGAAAAAATTTCCGCTCGATTTTGACCCCTGAAAGAAGAATTACCACTTAATTTTGATCCCTTTTAAAAGGAAAACAGAATTCTCACTCCATTTTGACCCCTAAAAGTGGAGGAAAAAGAAATTCCAGCTCGATTTTGACCGCTAAAATGGCAGAAACTCCACCCTTCGATTTTGACCCTTATAGAGCAAAAGTTCACCGATTTTGACACCCCCACTCCCGAAAATGTCCCTCTCCCGATTTTGACCGCTGAAAGGGAAAAGATCCCACCACACCGATTTTTACACCTAAAAGGAAAAAGAATTCCCCCCACGTGATCCTGACCCTCTCCATGTTGAAAAAAAAGTTTCCCTCACTTTTTACCACTAAAAGAAAAAGTTATTCTTGCTTATGACTTTTAGTGAGATCTATTTTTCTCTGCCGTATATTCTTTATCTCTTACATATAAACGTCACCTCCCCCCTACATGCTATGTCGGCCTAGACGATGCAAGGGAGTTAAATACCTTGAGTTACCCCCCCTTGCTGCAGCCCATAATAACGGAAGTGAGATTCCGGTCATGTGCCGTGCTAAAAAAAATGCTAAGCACTTCTTCTCCGAGCGTGATCAGTTAAACATCACATTGTCGTTCGTCCTTGTTTCTTTGCTTGATCTTCCTTTTCAGTGAGATTCCCACGAGCTGGGAGACACCACACTACATAGAAACTTTCCCACTTTCTCTTTATCCCTCTAATGTAAACATTCTCACTCCCTGTCACAGACAAATATTTTGGAACACGCGTGATGACGTAGATCGCGTTCACCACTCCGTCATTGCTACTGAACATAAAATATGTGCTCTGTTCCCGCTGTCATTACGGAGAGCGTGTTGCCACGGACGACTGCCAGCGACCCACGCTGGAAGAGCCAGGTGGTCTTGCGCGGTTCGTGGTGGCGTTGAGCAGCTATGGAGCCAATTCGACGAATGAGCTTCAATGCATTGGGGCCGATCAAGCCAGACATTTCAACCGCAACCGGTACAAACTCGTACCTATCGGTCAGTGATCGATATTTGGCTATCTTCCGCTCCTCGGTCCGTCGGGCGATGATACCTGGCTCAATGGCCGACGAGATCAGATTGCCGTTTGCTAAGGAATCACTACAAGTAGCATCCCAAATTAGTGGTTTGCCGGATGAGAATGGGAAAACAGTTCTTCATGGTCTAGTCCAATGGGCCCTAATACGGCGAGAATTCCGGCAGCGTCGAGTTCCCTTTTAATAATGTCGTTGAGGGCGGCGTGGCGGTCTCGAGATCAATTCGTCCAAATCCGAGATGATCAATATCAATTTTGACTTGCCAAACTTTGAAATAGTTCTCGAGACCATAAGGTCGACACTACGCAAAATTAAGGTGAAACCAAAAGAGAACTTCTCAATACTCGGCTCACCTATTCCTCCACAAGTAGTGCGTTCCAGCCTTGATGAAAAGCACGAGACGCTGAAGATAATGCTTGAGCGGCTGCGCCTATTGGACGCCCATCCTGGGATGTTCTTAAGAACTGCTTCGCTCTCCCAAAGCTATTATTCACTCTCCACAGTGCCCCTTGCTACCACGAGAGTAGTAGACTGGCAGATTTCGAAGCATCAATACGGGAAGGAGCGGAATCGATATGCCACATCAAGTTCGACGACACCAGTCTCTTCCCGTTCGACACGGTGGACTCGGTCTACGTTCTCCATCTGATGTAAGCCTTATTGGCTTACCTGTCTTCGCTGGCCTCCTGCCGCCCACTCGTTCACGAAGTTCTCAAAAACACCAACAAACCTAACGTGAACAGTGCTTACACGAGAGCCCATCATCACTGGACTCAGGCCGGTCTTGACACACCAGATGCCACAGCCAAACAGTACAAATGGGACGACATTATGTGCAAGGCAGCGGCCAATCACCTTCTTACCTCTCTCGACCAGCGTCAAACGGCATGTTTACGCTCTGCATCTCATCCACACAGTGGGGACTGGCTGCATACCTACTGCCGGCACTCTCCTAGACAATGTCTGTGCTCTTTGTCTTGGTCTTCACATCTGCGAACCTCACCGCTGCTGCTGTGGGGCAACCATCGACCAGTTCGGTCTCCACCCTCTCTCATGTCGCATAATACTTGAACTGTGAATCGAACCCCCACTAAAAACTCAATAGAGTTGGAATTTTCAAAAAATGTTTTATCCCGGGGTTAAGTCAATATCCATGCGAAATAACAGACCCCTGGGACTTTTAGTTTGGCCGTGATGCTCACTGCAGACATATATACATACAGCGTCACACACAAAAATAGCGACGTTCGCATAGTATTAGAGATAAATTTAAAAATTAGGGAAAAAGCATTACAAGGACATTTTTTGAATCTGTCAGATGAGATTGTAGATGTTGTTTGTATTTATGTACATTTGAATATGTTTTTATGAATTTTATATTTGCTTTGAAGTTGATGTGTAAATATTATGTATAGTCGGAGATGCCCAAAAGAGGTATAAAAAATAATAATATATAGTTTATTTGCTTTGTAGTTTTTTGATACATTTTTTGTGCGTTTAGTCTTCCAGCTAAAGTACCGAAGTTCGTTATGGTCCACGTGTTCGCCGTATTTATTAAATTTGGTAAATCCGAAGCCAGTTCGGATGGACCCACTCATTCATTAAAGCCGAAATTCGTAAAATCGAGGTTCGTTATAGCGAGAGTTTAGTGCATTTGTATTGAAATGTTTTTCTTTCTTTAAAAAAAAAAAAATACTGAATTCATTTGCCGGTAAGAGTGCATAGTTTGAAACGGCGGATAGGAAGTATTTTTATCAGCAAAATTTGAACCCCTCAGCGGAGGAGTCCAGTGTTACAGACAGAGAACCAAGAAAATCACACTGTTCATTTTTAGACTAGATTACTTGTTTTATGACAATAAATTAAATGTGACTTTTACATACCTTCCAAACTCAATTTTGATACATTCTCACGCTCACAAGCATGAAAGGAAAATGCTCACGCATTTTATAAAAAGTGTTAGATTTATTTAGATTTATTAAATTGGTTTAGATTTCTGATAAAAAAAAATTGAAACTTGACAGGTATGCTTTTATCGTCAACATTTACTTTATTAAAATATTACTTTATTTCATTACTATAAAATAAGTGTGATTTTTTTTCTGACATTTTTTCCCAACAAGAAGCCAAAGTTATGACTTTTTGCCTAGCCAACTTTTATTCCATTACTTTTTTTCCCTGTAAAAGACGCAACTACCACAGCCACCAAAATATGTAAACAACCCTCCCACCCGTACACTTCCGGGCAGACCCCCCCCCCAAAAAAAAAACTTATTGAAAGCACAAAAAAATATCAAAGTAACCGAATACTTCGAATCCTCACTTCCATACAACGGACGGAAAGTACGGCCCATTTTACCATTACATTCACATTGTAAATAGAATGCCCCTCGTAAAACGTAATTTCTTTTTCTCTAAAAACTAACACATTCCTGGAAGATTGTTAGGGTCTAATGGATTAAAAGCACAAAAAACTTACAAATATTATCGCCGATTGGTTTATTTCTCGATTATTCAACTTTTCTCTTGTTCTCTAAGAAACATAAAACTTCTAATTTTTAGAAGAAAGATACACTCTTTTTTAGTTGAGTAGTGAGTAAGCTTTCCTTTTTTTATATGGATTATTCGATTTATTAAAAAATAAAAAGTCTTTGCTCATGATTTTTCCTTGTGAAATCAAATAAATTTCTTGTAAAAAGGAGCAAACCGTTCAAATTATAAATAACTTTTTACGTCGCAATATTTTTAATCCTTGACCTTTAAACAAAGATAAAAATATTGTTTGTTTACAAAAACTGCGAGCCTGCGACCTACTAAAACGGTGACGTTTCACAGCGAGACAGCCGAAGCGCCCTGCTTGTTTCGCGTAGTATAAAACATCCTATCACAGCTCGAATTCAATAAATTCTCACTGAAACATTTTTATTTATTGATTTAGTTGATGTATATTGTTATCATATTATATATATTTAAAAACAAGTCAAACTTTTATTCGTTAAATCTGCATCAATTGTTTTTTTGACGCACTAGTTTCCTCGAACGTGCGCATGAAGACAGTGAGCAGGCTCAGCGTCAAATCTACGAGTATAAAACCCTGTTCACCCGCTCTGCGCATGTAGTTGCTGTGGAAGCGGTCGCCTGAGGAAGCTGAGATGTTGCTGTCGATTTTTTTTTCTTTTTGTATACAACCGGAAAAAATAATGAATAAATCGTAACTAGTATCTTTTTTTTTTTTTTTTTTTTTTTTTCCGCGTTGGGTAAGATCGTTGTGTATTCGATTTATTTTTTAAAAAAAATAATAAAAATTATCAATTGTATTCTATTTTTCCGTTTGATTATCATTCCGCTTGCCTTTTTCTTTCGCAGTTGCTTATCGTGACCGGGTTCACATCGGGTTTAGATGGCTATGTTTCTTCCTTCATGTGAAACTTGTGCAAGTCCGACGTTGGTAGAACATGTGAGAAAGACGAGTATGGAATAATTGCCGTGTACATTTCGAGTCTGCCTGTCCTCTGCTAGTGCAACGTTGTTAACGTACTCCGACTTCTGATCAAAGTTCCTCTCCATTTGGTCTCAAAATTCTTTCGAGGGAAGCTGAAAGCAAGGCTCTTGGGTTGGAAACTACTACTGGCGCTTATTCGCATCGAATCCCCCTGTATGTCCGTAAGGTTAGGTAACGGTAAGCTATGTGAACTGATAACAGAGTTGACACGATATTTTCGCTGGTAATTGCCATAGAAATTGTTGCCATTATTTAAATGGATGGCGTGTCATACTCAACCTATCGATCACATAAACCTCACTAGTTATTTATCTAATTTGTTTTGTTGCATTTTATTCGATCGCTGGAAAGTGAAAATAAATGAACAGAATCTTTGTCCTAATGTATCATAGAATCGTTTGTGTTAAATGTGTAAAATCATCCAAAATTTTTAATGGGTAAAGCTAGAACTTTTTAATATTTTTTAATCGATAAAAGACTTTTGGAGTATTTTGAGTGCTTGACAAAAGTGAATTGTTTCCAGTGTTTTTCCTGATCTTTTTATTATTCTATATAGCTTCCTTGACTTGAATGAACCATGTGCAGTAGTGTTTGCAATACCAATTTTGGTACAACCAGTGCAAGATCTACTGGAAACGGAAAATGTTTAGCCACTTAATGGCTGGTGAGTTGTTTAGGCCGACCTGCAGTTCCTTTGTGTCAAGTTAGAAGCTCTCTGACTTCCTGGGGTCATCTCTGTCCAACTAACACTTGCTGGGAGATCTGCTTTTTGATGGGTACAAAAGGGACAACTCTTGAGAAATAATAATGTAAGTGACTCTTTAGTATCCAGTTGCTACATATATACTATAGTTCTTGATGCAGTTAAAAAATGTTTTTACTTTACAGGCACTGAATTGTGGGTGTGACAAATCAGTATTCGACTCTGAAGTGTTATTCTGTTTATTACAGCTCTTAACTTGCTTTTTTTAAAAAAAAATCCAGTATTTTAGATTTGTTAAATTTAACAAGGCAACTTTTAAGTTAAAAGTAGGAATCTTTTTCGTTTATGGTTCGATTTGTTTTAATTCCAAGTGATGCAAAGAAAATTTGTTTTATTTCCTGCGAAGATTTTTGTGCTTGAATTGCTAACTTGAATGTGGATAGTTCTTTTAGTTTAATTTGTCTTGTTGCATTTTGTAAATCCAATCCGTGATGTTAGGCATTTTTTTTTTGTCTTTGAAATTGCTTGAGTTTGGGCTTTCTATTTGTATTTTGAACGATTGGGTGATGTTATGTGATATATTTACTTTGATATGTAATTTTAAAAATTGACACTGCAATCTTGTTGACTAATCGCTAGCTGCGATAAACACTTAGGTATTTAGCTAATCATTCATTTAACCTATTGTGACCTCAGTTGGCTGGCCTGGAATAAAGATTTCTTTTGAATCCTAATTCACAGTGGATTAACTTTTTCGCAAACATTTACCCTAAATTTTATTGCTAATCATTGGAATGTTGTAATGATAAAAATATGTATTTACTATAAGCTGACGTTTTTTCATATTACTACACCCTACAAGCAAATATCGACCGAAAGTCGCATTTTTGAAAATAATTGTCAAATATTTTAAGCATCAGTTATAAGTTCAGTACATTTCAAGTTGAAGAATTGTTTCTACATAATGTGACATAACGTATTGACATGGCAAATTTAGATGGTGCGTCAAAGAGAATGTTATTGACAGGTGCCACTCCTTTATTTCACACAACCCTAAATACTTTAAGCCGCAACTTCTTTATTGACTGTCGGTTGCTAAGAATAGCAATAAATTTCGACGGGCACATTTGATTACTGGCATTATTGTAATTTGGCTCTCAAGGAAGGCAAAAGGTCTTTCCGAGTTCTATTGCAAGAGAAATACATTAGTTGTTACACATGGTAATGAAGTAGTAGACACATTATTTTCTCTTTGAATCGGGTGGAATTTGTTTTACCTGTTTGTTTGTTTTTTATTGTAGTTATTAAATATTCTTTAGGTAGAAAATATTCCATAACGACTTTTATGAATGAGCACAAATATAAGACTCGTTTAAAAGGCCAATTGATTTCTCTATTTTGCAAATGTAACAATCCTACTTCTAGGATATTTTACAATCAAATTACCATTTATTTCTGTAATACTCATTTATTAATCAGTTGATTCTAGTAAAAATATTAATTATCAAGAATTATTTCCCTTATAACTTCTGAAATTGAGTAATTAAATCATCCAAAATCTGACATTTTGCGCAAATGCAGAATCGCACCCCCATAACAAAGGGAGGTAATGTCCACAGATGTACGTAGTTTAATTATTTGTTCGTAAATGTTTTATACTGATTTCTGTTTTTAATTGAATGCCCACATGTCTCACCCAATTGTTATCAAATTATTATGAACAGCAATTTTTATCGATTAACTAATTTTTTTGTAAAATGTTTTTAACTGAATTTTTGTCGGAATGTTTTTCTCAAATTCCACAAGTGGCAAATTATTTTAAGTGAAATAAATACAGGGTTCCCACCCTTCCTGGAAAATTATTTCATGGGGCATAGGTCAATGAATGTCAAAAATCACATTGACTAAGATTTTCAGGAAGTTTTGTTGCATAGGAAATATAAATTTTAAAATAGTTTTATTTCTACGGTATGATCATTTTATATCGGCATTCATTTTATTTCGTATTCTGTTCACTATAAAGTTGCCTTGAGATAACACAAAACAGTTGCATAAGAATAAAAAGATAATTAGACTTATTTGGGATTATATATATTGCCAAAAATATTTTATAATCTACGGAGCTTTGCCCCTGGACCGCATTGGGGAGCCTACAGTGCCCCCAATCTCCCCCCAGCTGCATTTGCTTTTACCTCTTGGCCTCAAACATCCCCCCCTTGTTACTGCCCTGTTTATGCATTATTTCACATAGGGAATTTATTAATTTTGCTTTGGGTTTATTTGAATAAATTTTAGTGTATTATACTCCTTATTTTACATAAGGGGCTACATGATATATTCAAGTCAAACTATAAACGTGCCTTGCTTTTATTTATTTCCCAATATTTTTTAAAACTTGCTGTTTCGCAGTAATTTTTTGTGAATTGTCTTGAATAGTAATTAGGTTAGGTTTTTATTAAGTCCAAATATAAATTTGACTTAAAGTAAATGGTACCCGCTACACTATTGGTGGTCATGAAAGTGCTCTTTGTCACAACGGTTGGGGCTAGATCACTCGAAAATGATCTCTAGAAAAGAATGACGTAGAAAAGTTCCAAACCTGAATTACCTCCCTTGATATTTTGAGTTATCCTCCCCCTGTTTTGGGTGTCCGATTCTGCATTAGCACCGTAATGTTTATACGACTTTATATTAACCATCATGGAAGTATTTTTTTTTCTCTCAAATTTATAATTTAAGGGATTTATTTTCAATATGCCAAATGTTTTAAATAAGCCTTCAAAATTGGATTGGACAATATTATTATCCATTGTAAACAATGTTAGCAATTTTGTAATTCACGAAATGGGAGTAGCTTCCCCTTATTTCTTAAATTTTGCGATATGAAACGAAGATTGCCCTTTTCTTTTTTTTGAATGAAAATGTTATCCAAACAGTTTTGAATTTCTCTTCATCGTATTACAAAATGGACTTGTAAATATTTTTCCTAGTGCAGGTGTCTTTTAGGGTCTGTAAATAAGGTATTGGAAGAATTGTGCTTAAATTGGGTTCATTTCACATTACATATTTTGTAATAAGCAGCCGTGCCTGTTGCAGTAGTCAGAAAATGATTTGATTTCAATTAAATCTACGACGATAGTTACTTTTTCCGCCTTGGATTTCGCTGCACTGTTCCTTGGCAAATCAGAAATGCATTTTTCCTTCACAAATTTTGAAAATACCTGATCAGTTCTTTTGTTTTTTTTGGTTTTTTCTTTCATTTTTAAAAAATCTGAATTTCATTTTCAAATGAAAGCAGAAAACTTGAACATTTAAAATTAATTCATTAAATTTAACCACAAAGGACATAAGTTAAAAGATTATTACGATACAATTAATAGATTACAAGTTTCAGAGGTTTTTATCGACACGTCACTTTTTTGTCAAAAGTCCGTGGTCACTTAGACATTAGAATGAAACAAATCTTACTACTTTAAAATAATTTATGTATATCTTTATAGTAACGTTACTTTTGAACTTAAAAAAAACCCAATGAAATTATTTAATGGTCACATTTATATATACTCATGTGAAACTTGTTTAATTTCTATAAAACGTTTAATACACGGACTATTCTAATTATTCAATTCAATACACGGATTGATATGACTAAATAATTTCTATGCCAAAAAATGTTTTCTTAAAAAGCAAAAGAAATTTACCCATATGATCTTCTGTAGTAAATTTCGCTGTCCCATTACCGAAAGATTGCTATTTTTACATTTTCTTTTCAATTTGGTGACTTTGTGAGTCGCTCTGTAATGTTTATGCTTGTCATTTCTAGTCTTTTATGTCCTGTGAATAATCTTATTACTTTTGTCCCCTTTGTTTATAATTATCTTGGTTCTCCCTATACTACAACTGTGTTTATGAGTAGACTAGGTCTTTCCTAAGTCGGAGGAACCTTCTGTTAATGAGTCTCACCGGTATCAGACCCAGCAGGGGAACAAGTGCAAAAATCATTGAATATTAACCACGGTTATTGTTAAAGCAAAACTTTTTAAAAAAGCCTTTGTCAAAAATGCACTTTTCAATTGATGTAAGTTAGGATTTTTAAAGTCAATATTCTGTTATTTTGAATATCTACGTTGTAATATTGTCATTAATTTTTGACTAGGTTCTTTTATCTTAATTTCTTTTTTTATCGCATCGCTCTCGGGTCGTTTTTTACACTCCACGACCATTAAGCGAGCAACTCCGTCAGAAAATTTGTTTCAAATAAATATAACTTGCTATATTTTATTTTGATAAAATTTGAACGTCATTTCAATTGTCTATATTTTAGATTAATACGATTTTCTAGGAATAAGATTGGATTCCACTCTGTGCTAAAACTGCATTAGACTGTCACTTCTCAAATCTATTATTTTCAGACCAAATTTTATGCTTTCATTTGCCACATTTCTTGTTAGTTTTAATAATTTCAGTTTTTAGGAAAATCTTCCAAAACATGTAAAATTGTTGGAGAATCCCATATTCTATTAGAATCTAGTTGTAACATTGCTTTCCAATTTTTTGGACTTTTAGTTGTTTTTTGTCTCATAAAACTATATGTACCAATTTATTTCCCTGGCTACAGAAAAGGAGAACCAAAACCCATGCTCTGATCTCAGCAGTGTCTACAATAGATTATCTGCCCCTCTTCAACAGTGAAGTCCTCTTGGGAATTTGCTCCCTTTTACAGTTGGACACAATTATAACTGCAGGTAATAAATATGGTGTTGTTTAACTCCATATTGCCAATGTTACTCCTGTTTTCAGCAGAAGATATTTGTTAGTCTTATTATTTACTAATATCACTTCAGGAACATACAACTGGTTGCCTAAGCATTTTATTCCTTATTAACATCCTATAGTAATAAAAATGATGGTAATATAACACTTTATCTATTAAAAAAACCATGGGCAACATTTTTATGATAAAAAAATACCTTTTTGTGTCAAAGCTCATCGAAAAAAAGCTAAAAGTATATTTGACACAAGTAAATTTGATTTTCTTCCCTCACCTAAGTAAAAATGTTTTGAAATAAAATATGTATATAGTATTAATTTTCGATTTAACTGACATGATAATGAAGATTAACCCTGGCCATAAAAGCCCTTGGGGCTTGTTGTCTTAATATAAATTTCAGCCATTTTCAGCTTCCCATAGCTCTGTGATTATGGATCTTTGGGCCTTTTCAGTTACTGTCCGAAGTTTTGGCCATTTTAAGGTTCGTGGTATCTAATAGTATTTTTTCTTTGCTTGACTGAATAAAATACTAAAGGTTTGTGTAATATTTTTCTGAACTATATCTGAAAGAAAACGTCATACTGCACAAGTTATGAAGGAAATTCATCACCTACCAACAAAACATGCATTGTTCAATAAAGTAAAATATTCAAAATTTTGAAAAAATGTGAACAAGTTTTACAATGAATGTTGAAAGTTGATGAATAAAAAGATCAACTTTGAGTAAGTTTTAGAGAGGTACTGTATTTGTTGGCTTATAAGACGCTTGGTTTCTAAGGGTATATGGAGGAATAACGCTCCCTGCAACTTACCAAAGCTGCATAGCTGTTCATTTCAAGCTTCAGTAGACGATACCCTAGTCATAATACCAGTGCTTTCGACGCAAGTGCAATTTCTTTTCTTTTTTTTTTTTTTTTTAACGTGCGTCTTATTTGCTGGCAAATCAGTATATTTTTCTTTTTTTTTTTTTTTTTTTTTTTTTTTTTTCTTTTCCTTTTCCCTCCTGCCAAATTACAATATACGCAACTAAATTCTCTTTAAAACTGGTTTTAAATTTTTCGGTCTTTCATACTGAATTTATACATCACTATAATTGAAATATTTACACTTTTAATGTTCTTGGTATGATACTTTCTTTACTGATCAACAGATATCTGTGTTACTTGAAAATTTTGATATTTAAAAGTAGATTAGTTATTCCAAATGAATTGAAATATTTGCTTACATGCATTAATTTTTTCAACAATTAGTATTTAAAATTAATAATCATTCAAATTCTTGTGTATAACTTTATTGAACAAACTCTTGCTTGACATTTTAATTACCTACCGTGTTCTTTCCCCCATATCAGCCTCCAGTTTCTGAAAAGCTATAATGGCTATTAGCTGTCACGGTGGTACTAGGACCATTAGGAGAAAGGTGCTTATGTTCAACAGACCGAAGGGTGCTTATGTTCAACAGACCGAAAGGTGCTTATGTTCAACAGACCGAAAGGTGCTTATGTTCAACAGACCGAAAGGTGCTTATGTTCAACAGACCGAAGGGTGCTTATTTTCAACAGACCGAAGGGTGCTTATTTTCAACAAACCAAAAGGTGCTTATTTTCAACAGACCGAAGGGTGCTTATTTTCAACAGACCAAAGGGTGCTTATGTTCAACAAACCAAAAGGTTCTTGCATTCAGCAAACCCCCAGATTTATTTTCAACTTGGACAAGGGATGGAAACCTCAGCTTTATTGGCTTGTCTTCTGAGGAAATAGCTTTTACTTATTTCTCCATTGGTATCATGCCTTCTGAATCAAGAATGGCATAAGAGACTGCAACAGCCGACTTGAGAGTTTGGCTGCTTCTTAAAAACAATACAGGCTTCTTGACTGATCAAGTGTTTGTTTCATAGGCAGATCAGGTAAGTGCACAGATAACATGATTTTAGTACATGTCCAGAATATGATGAAATGATATTTTTTTTTTAAAAAACAAACAACTGGTTAGTCTTAACATTTGGAAGCTTTTACTTCAGTTTTGGTTGATCCTATTCCTTTTTAATTATAATTTCCCAGTTATTTGGTACTAAATATGAAAGTTTATGCCAAAAATTAGTAAACTGACAGGAATGGCAGAAGCAATATTTGTAATTTTTCACAATGTTCATTAACATGATGCATGCTGTAACCATAGAAACGTTATATTTAGAATTGACATTTTTTTTTCTTCTCTTTGAGATATCTAAATGACTTGACTTTTGATTTTGGAAGTATTGTGAATGTTCTTTTACTTTGATTTACTTGCTTGAGAAAAAACTGATGGTAAAATTAATATGCACAGCTTTGTATATAAAGTGAGACAATAGTGTAGCAAAATCTGACATCATGACCTGTCTTCCGGCTCCACTCAAAGTAATCATAGTAATTTTCAATAGGGATGATTTTGCCTTCATCGATTTTTTTTTTTTTTTTCTCCCCGACTGAAATTCTGCAGTTTGTAAGTATAGGACACCCAGTTTATGCTAAAGAAATTTGAGAATATTGTCGTTTTATCACTGGAAGTGCTCTAGCAGACGAGCATTGAATGCCAATGGACTGTTGATAACAAATCGATAAAAATGTCTGAATCTAGTAACCCTGTGAATTTTATTGTAATAATCTTTGTGTTATTAATAAGAACAAAGATTGTAGAGATTTTTCAACTGAAAATTATTTGCTAAACAATATGAACTCTTGATGCAGTTTGGTTGAAAATTTGTTTACACTTTTAAAAAGCAATGTAAATTTCTTTTTTTTTTTTTACAAGAACGATTTATATTGAAAATATTAGAAATGGGAACCGTTAATGATAGTAATAATAATCTTCACTAAATTTTTCTTTAAAAAAAAGATTTCTGGTGGGGGGGAAAAACGAATGAAAAATTGATAAAATTACTAAAAGTTCTCAATTTTTTTATTCTGCATAAACTGGCTGTCCTATACTTAGAAACTGCAAAATTTCAGTAAGAAAAAGAAATCAGCAAAATTATCCCAATTGAAAATTACTAGTCTGATTTCTTCAAGTGGAGCTGGAAGACTGGTCATGGTGTCGGCACTATGTCACTCCATTGATTCTTGTCCTAGAAAAGGGGGAATAATTCTGTAGTTTTCTGGATGGAAACAAATAGTGCTTCATTATCTTCGGTAAAAGACAAGTATGCGTCAGTAAAATGGAGGTAATTCTTTTTCAAAGAGTTATCTCCCCCCTGGAAAGGCAAAAATATTGCTTTGAATAAATTAAAGTATTTTGCAGCTTATTGAACGCATTTATATCCTATTGTCTCCAACACGGTGTGCATTCTATAAGCTGAAGGACGATGACAAGTTATGTTTGTGAGGTGAGCAGTCGCTCCCCCAGTTACGTCCGATGCCGATCCCGTGAAACTTAAAACAAGTCCAGGTAATCGACAAAAATACGTCCGTAAAAATGGGAGATAACTCCTTAAAAATTAAAATGAATTATCTCCCCCTTAAAAGTTATTTTTACGTCTGGTTTATCTCTGAAAGTCGGTTTTACCGAACGTTGATTGATCTTTTTCAGTTTATTTTCAAAAAACACTGGTTAACTTTTTATTTTCTTCTTCTTCTCCCTAACATTACTGCGATGGTAGTATCTACGTGATTTATGAAAAGGATTTATTACTAAAATAAGTCCAGTGTTTCAAAATTGAATTAACATTATAAGACACAAACTATTTGGGATATTGGCAGGAAACGAAATTCTTCCTTACGTAACACCTTCCTTATTTCTTACTGTAAACTACTGAAGTTACCGAGTTGCACTTAAACAACACAATGCTTTTTGTCAGCACATGCTCACTATTTTAGTGTCAAATATGACCCGACAACAGCTGAAGCTGTTTATCATTATTGACAAGGACGCATCAGTATGCACTCTTGTGACCCTCACTATATAGAATTAACATACCGGTAAATTCTATTGAAAGCATTAACAATTTGTTTTTCTTTCAAGGGGGGGTTATCCTTGCTTAACTGGGGTTAGCTATAAAATGGCTACTTCTGTTTAACTTTTATGGTTATGACATAATTGTTTAGTGTTACTGGCGGTTATTAGGGTTGAGTTTTTATTTTTATAATAAAAGATTTAATTATAAGAATGGTTGCATAACACGAAAAATAAGAATTAATTGAAACGACTGTACCCCCCAAAAAATCTTATTTTATGTCAAAGAAGAAACAATGTAATTTTAATTATGTAACAAAAAACAGCATATTGATCAGCTGTAACAAAAATGTTTTTAAATTGCAAAATTCGTACTAGATCTTTTTCTGTTACAATACTACTTTATGCTAATCTTAAACTTGAAAATCGAACAGTATTGCAAAATTATTTATTTGTATACGACTTATTAAATAATGTATCCCCACGTCGTTTTCAAAGGTATTTTAGATGAATGAAAGAAATTCATTCATGAAGTACAAAAGTCTATAAATTGGGATGCCTCTATTTCATCTTACATAACTAGATATGGATTAAATTCAATCACCAAAAAATGCATTACTGATTGATCTGCTTAGCCCAGTGTTTCTCAAACAATCCTCCCCAAGGTAACCGAGAACTAAAAAAAAATAATATATATAAAATAGTGTGTAACTGTTAAATATGCAATTTGCCCATCCAAAATTCACAAATTACACATCCTCACTTCAACATGTAAACAAAAATGTCTGGCAGCATAAAGTGCTTTTTTCTTCTTCTTTTTTTTTTTTTAATTATATACTTATTGTTTTGTATTTTTTTCTTTCTTTATTGACGTCTATCAAATGGGCTATTTTGGACTTGAAATTTACTTCTTTATGAATTTAGGGAAACTTTATTTAAAAATACATTTGGCACCCCTACTTGAATAAAGTACCATATTTCTTTTGTGTAGAACACGATTTTTGTATAATATGAATGCTGGATTTAGAGGTGGAAAATTGTAGCGTCTTGTATAACACTGGTACTTGATTTGGCACAATAGTTCGGCAGTCCCACTTTTTGTATACTGCAATACTGTAGTTATGCACTAAGTGACCATTACTTTTATGTGGTGTACTGTTGCAATGGTATTTTAATTTCATAAATTTTATACAAAGATACCTACCTTTTCGCACATCTTGTGCACTCAATTTGAAGCCA
>VCCN01002572.1:6991223-7006208 GCA_006491835.1 Architeuthis dux
TGTGGAGACAGGACAGGACGAAGATGCAACTTGGATATGGTGAAATCATGTGGAGACTTGGAAAGAAGAAACAGCAACTTGGATGTTGCAAGATGTGGAAGCATGACATGATGATGAAGCAGTGACTTGAATATGGTGAAATCATGTGGAGACATGGCAGGATGAAGAAGCAACCTGGATATAGTGAAATGATGTGATGTGGAAACATTGGAAGATGAAGATGCAACGTATGTTTTGAAATGGGATGGAGACATGGCAAGATGAAGCAGCAACTTGGATATGGTTAAATGATGAGGCAGCAACTTGGATACAGTGAAATGATGTGGTGACATTGGAAAATGAAGAAGCAACGTATGTTGTGAAATGGTATGGAGACATGGCAAGATGAAGCAGCAACTTGGATGTGGTGAAATGATGTGGAGATATGGTGGATGAAGAAGCAACTTGGATGTGGAAACATGGCAAGATGAAACAGCAGCTTGGATATGGTGAAGTGGTGTGGAGACATGGCAGGATGAAGATGCAAATTGGATATGGTGAAATGATGTGGAGACATGGCAAGATGAAGCAGTACGTTTGGATGTGGTAAAATCATATGGAGACATGTGATGAACAACAACCTTAATGTGGTAAGTTGGTGTGTGGCAGCAATTGGATATGGTGGAAGGATGAAGAAGTAACGGATTTTGTGAAATGGTATGGAGACATGGCAGGATGGATATGGTGAAAATGATGTGGAAACATGGCAAGATGAGGCAGCAACTTGGATATGGTGAAATGATGATACATGGCTAGAGGAAGTTGTACATGGAAGAATGTGGCAGCAACTGGAGGATGGAACAACAACGTTAATATGGTGAGTTGGTATATAACATGGATGAATGAAGCAGCAATTGGATATGGTGAAATTAACTGGAAACATGACAGGATGAAGCAGCAACATGGATATGGTGAAATGATGTGGAGATATGAAAGAATGAGGCAGCAACCTTAATATGGTGAGTTGGTTTGGCAGCAATTGAATATGGTGAAATGATGTGGGGACATGGCAGGATGAAGAAGCAACGTGGATATGGTCAAATGATGTGGGAAGATGAAGAGGTAACAGATGTTGCAAAATAATATGGAGACATGGGAAGATGAAGCAGCAACTTGGATATGGTGAAATGGTATGGAGACATGGGATGATGAGGCTGCAACTTGGATATGGTGAAATGATATGGAAACATGGGAAGATGTGAAATAGTATGGAGACATGGGAAGATGAAGCAGCAACTTGGATTTGGGGAAATGTTATGGAGACATGGTAGGATGAAGAAGCAAATTGGATATGGTGAAATGATGTGGAGATTCTGCAAGATGAAACAGCAACTTGGAAGGATGAAGCCGCAACTTGGAAGGATGAAGCCGCAACTTGGATATGGTGAAATGATGTGGGAACATGAAGAGGCAACATATGTTGCGAAATAGTATGGAGACATGGGAAGATGAAGCAGCAACATGGATGTGGTGACATGGCAGAATGAAGTAGCAACTTAGATATGGTGAAATGGTTTGGAGACATGGCATGATGAAGCAGCAACTTGGTTGTGGTGAAATGATGTGGAGACATGGCAAGATGAAGAAGCTACTTGGATATGATCAGAGGATATGGTTAAATGAGGAAGCCGCAACTTGGATATGGTGAAATGATGTGGAGACATGGCAGGATGAGGCAGCAACTTGGATGGCGAGACATGGCAAGACGAAGAAGCAACTTGGATTTTGTGAAATGGTATGGAGACATGGCATGATGAAGCAGTACATATGGATATGGTGGAAACATGGCAAGATTAGACAGCAATTTGGAGATGGTGAAATGATGTGGAGACATGGCAGGATGAAGAAGCAACTTGGATATGGTAAAATGGTGAGGAAACATGGCAAGATGAAGCAGCAACTTGGATGTGGAGACATGGCAAGAGGAAGAAGCCCCTTGGATGTTGGAAATGGTATGGAGACATGGCATGATGAAGCAGTACATATGGATGTGGTAAATAATGTGGTGACATGTTAGATGAAGCAGCAACTTGGATGTGGAGATATGTTAGGATGAAGAAGCAACTTGGATATTGTGTGGAAACATGGCAAGATGAAACAGCAACTTGGATATGGTGAAATGGTATGGAGACATGGCAGGATGAAGATGCAAATTGGATATGGTGAAATGATGTGGTGGCAAGATGAAACAGCAACTTGGATGTGGAGACATGGCAGGATGAAGCCTCAACTTGGATATGGTGAAATGATGAGACATGGCAAAATGAAGCAGTACATGGAAGAATGTGGCAGCAAGTGGAAGGATGGAACAACAATGTGGTGAGTTGGTGTATAACATCGATGAATGAAGTAGCAATTGGATATGGTGAAATGATGTGGAGACATGAAAGAATAAGGCAGCAACTGGGAGGATGGAACAAAACCTTAATGTGGTGAATTGGTGTGGCAACAATTGAATATTGTAAAATGGTGTGAGGATGAAGAAGCAACTTGGGTACGGTGAAATGATGTGGAAACATGGCAAGATTAAGAGGCAACATATGTTGTGAAATGGTTTGGAGACATGGCAAGATGAAGCAGCAACATGGATGTGGTAACATGGCAAGATGATGCAGCAACTTGGATATGGTGAAATGACAAGGAAACATGGGAAGATGAAGAGGCAACAGATGTGAAATAGTATGGAGACATGGCAAGATGAAGAAAGAAGCCCCTTGGATGTTGTGAAATGGTATGGAGACATGGCATGATGATGAAGCAACTTGGATATGGTGAACTGATGTGGCTGCAACTTAGATATGGTGAGACAAGGCATGATGAAGAAGCACCATGGATATGGCGAAATGGTGTGGAGACATGGCATGATGAAGCAGCAACTTGAAAGTGGTGAAATGATGTGGAGACATGGCATGATGAAGCAGCGACTTGGATATGGTGAAATGATGTGGAGACATGGCAGGATGAAGCAGCAACTTGGATATAGCAAAATGGTGTGGCAACATAGCAAGATGAAGCAGTACGTTTGGATGTGGAGACATTGGCAGGATGAAGAAGCAACTTGGATGGCAAGACATGGCAAAATGAAGCAGCAACTTGGATATGGTGATACGATGTGAAGACATGGCAAGATGAAGAAGCAACTGGGATTTTGTGAAATGATGTGAAAGACATGGCAAGATGAAGCAGTACATGGAAGAATGAGGCAGCAACTGGGAGGATGGAATAACCTTCATGTGGTGAGTGGGTGTGTAATATTTATGAATGAAGAAGCAACTTGGATATGGTTAAATGATTTGGAGACATGGCTTGATGAAGAAGCAACTTGGATATGGTGAAATGACATGGCTGGATGGAGCAGCAACTAGGATATGGTGAAATGATGATGCAGTGACTTGGATATGGTGATATGATGTGGAGACATGGCAAGATGAAGAAGCAATTTGGATGGCGCGACATGGCAAGACAAAGAAGCAACTGGGATTTTGTGAAATGATGTGGAAACAAGGTAAGTGAGGCAGCAACACATGATGGATGAAGAAGCAATTTGGATATGGTAAAATGGTGTGGAGACATGGCAAGATGAGGCAGTACATGGAAGAATGAGGCAGCAACTGGGAGGATGGAACAACAACCATCATGTGGTCAGTGGATGTGTAACATCAATGAATGAAGCGGATATGGTGAAATGATGCAGCAGAAACTTGGATGTGGTGAAATGGCAGGATGAAGAAGCAATTTGGATGACGAGACATGGTAAGATGAGGCAGCAACTGGGTTTTTGTGAAATGATGTGGAGACATGGCATGATGAAGCAGCAACTTGGATATGATGAAATGATGAGGAGACATGGCAAGATCAAGAAGCAACGGATGTTGCAAAATGGTATGGAGACATGGCAGATGAAGAAGCAACTTGGATATGGTGAAATGATGAGGAGACATGGCAAGATTAGGCAGCAACTTGGATATGGTGAAATGATGTAATGATGAGGAGACTTGGCAAGATGAGGCAGCAACTTGGATATGGTGAAATGATGATGCAGCAACTTGGATATGGTGAAATGATATGTAGACATGGCAAGATGAAGAAGCAACTTGGATATGATGAAATAATGTGGAGACAGGGCAAGATGAAACAGCAACTTGGATATGGTGAAATGATGAGGAGACATGGCAAGATGAAACAGCAACTTGGATATGGTGAAATGATGAGACATGGCAAGATGAGGCAGCAACTTGGATATGGTAAAATGATGAGGCAGCAACTTGGATATGGTAAAATAATGAGGCAGCAACTTGGATATGGTGAAATGATGAGGCAACAACTTGGATATGGTGAAAGAATGTGGAGACAGGGCAAGATGAAGAAGCAACTTGGATGTGGAGACAGGGCAAGATGAAACAGCAACTTGGATATGGTGAAATGATGGGGAGACCTGGCAAGATGAGGCAGCAACTAGGATATGGTGATATATGTAGACCTGGCAAGATGAAGAAGCAACTTGGATATGGTAAAATGATGAGGCAGCAACTTGGATATGGTGAAATGATGAGGCAGCAACTTGGATATGGTGAAATGATGAGGCAGCAACTTTGATATGATGTGGAGACAGGGCAAGATGAAGAAGCAACTTGGATGTGGAGAAATGGCAAGATGAAACAGCGACTTGGATATGGTGAAATGATGAGGGCACTTGGATATGGTGATATATGGAGACAGGGCAAAATGAAACAGCAACTTGGATATGGTGAAATGATGTGGAGACATTGCAAGATGAAATAGAAATGGTGTGGAAACCTGGGAACACAGAAGCTTGGAGCAGCAACCTGAATGTGGTTATATACTGTAGCGACATGGCAAGATGAAGCAGTACGTTTGAAATGATGTGGTGACATGGCAAGATAAAGCAGCAGCTTGGATATGGTGAAATGGTGTAGAATCATGTAAGTATGTGATGAAATGATTTAGTGACATGGCAGGATGAAGCAGTATCTATGATGTGGAGACAAAGAAATTTCAGGCAGCAACTGGGATGTGATGAAATGGCATGACAAGAAAGCAGGATGCAAGAGCAAACTTAATGTGGTGAGATGGTGTAGTGATATAGCAGGATGAAGCAGCGACTGTGGTGTGGAGACATGGCATAATCAAGCAGTACATTGGATGTGGTGAAATGACGTGGAGACATGGAAGAATAAAGCAGCAACAGGGATGTGGTGAGTTGGTTTAATACCATGGCACAATGAAGCAGCAACTGAGATGTGATGGAATGGTTTTGGAACATAACAGGATGATGAAACAACTTGGATGTGGTGGAATGGTGTTGAGACTTGGCTGGATGAAACAGCAACTGGGCTGAAATGGTGTGGAGATATGGCAGAAGGAAGCAGCAACTGGGATGTGATGGAATTGTTTAGTAACATAGCAGGATGAAGAAGCAACTTGGATGTGATGAAATGGTGTTGAGACATGGTTGGATGAAGCTGTACCTTGGAGTTGGTGAAATGGTATGTACACAATGAAGAACGAGGCAGCAACTGGGATATGATGGAATGGTTTGACAAGAGAGTAGGATGGAAGAGCTACCTTAATGTGGTGATATGGTATAGTGACATGGCAGGATGAAGAAGCAACTTGGATGTGGTGAAATGATGTGGAGACATTGCAGGATGAAACAGCAACTTGGATATGGTAAAATGATGAGGCAGCAACTTGGATATGGTAAAAGGATGTGGAGACAGGGCAAGATGAAACAGCAACTTGGATATGGTGAAATGATGAGGAGACATGGCAAGATGAGGCAGCAACTTGGATATGGTAAAATGATGAGGCAGCAACTTGGATATGGTGATATGTGTGGACATGGCAAGATGATGCAGCAACTTGGATATGGTGAAATGATGATGCAGCAACTTGGATATGGTGAAATGATGTGGAGACATGGCAGGATGAAGAAGCAACTTGGATATAGTGAAATGATGTGGAGACATCATTTCACTATATCCAAGTTGCAGCAGCTGGATGGCTGGATGAGGCAGTATGTTGGATGTTCTGAATTTTTGTTGAGTCATTGCAGGATGAAGCAGCAACTGAGATGTGATAGAATGGTGTGGAGACATGGAAGAATGAAGCAGCTGCTGAGATGTGATGAAATGGTGTGAGAACATAGGATGGAACTGCAACTGAGATGTGGTGCATTGGATGTGGAGAAATGGCAGAATGAAGCAGCAACTGGTGTTGATGTTGTGGTTATCTTCCTTTGCATTGTTGTTGATACTGAATTGCGTTCCTTTTGGTTTAAGGACTATAAAGATGACGATCGCATCGGAGACTAGTTCATGTTTATGTCTACTAAAGACTAATGAACGTATTACTTATTGACATACCTGGAAAATAATGGCGAATTTTACAATACAACCACCAATTCTATCTGGTGAAGAAGTGTATATGGAATGTAAACAGGATTTGCAAGTTTGATCTATGTTTACAAACTTACCTAAATGAAACATTGCCCTGCTGTATTTTTATCATTGCCTTCCAACATAAGTGAATGTGTCCATAACTTAGCACTCGTGGAGACGATGGTCTCATTCACATTACGGATAAGCTGGATCAGATATACCTCTGTAATGAGAATATATGAGCATTTATATATTACGTTTAAAGATTTTTATTCATACAAGAGACCTTCCGGTACAAGTATTAATGATTTTGTACAATATAAATTTGTTTATCAGAAATTGAAAAGGTTTGTAATCACTTTGCCAGAGGGGGTTCAAGCCTTTTTTGTACTGAATGCGGCAAACATTTCAGAGGAAAATGAAAACTAGCACAAACCACTTGTACGAATCTAACCTACCAAGACATGTAGGGTAATATCAAAAAAGTATTTGGAGATATTTCAACAAGTGAGGGTGCCATACCAGCTGAAAAGTCTGAGCCAGAGTCTATACATTTTAATTACTACAAATTTGGTAGAGGAAGAGGTCAAAAAGCTTACAGAGGGAGAAGAAGAGAAAACTTTCATGGTAGCAAGTCAACAAGCCTAACAGTACGATTATGCAATGCGTTAAATGTAAGTCAATTAAACATTTTATTAGAGACTGTCCGATAATGTACATTAATGCTGTAATGGAAACTGACCAAATACACATAACTCTGCTTAATGTTGAAAATGAAGATATCTATTCTTGTGAAAGAGAAGCTTGGTACGGGAGTGTTGGACTATGCATGTACATGTACAATTGCCAGAGAACTAGGACTATAAAAATGCTGGACTTTGAAAATGATTGTGGCTGGATTTTAAGTAGATCTGTGAAACTGACTACTACATCTTCGGGGCAATATTGTCTTCCTTTAACTAACATGTTGTTGGATGATTGTAATATTCAGAACATTGTGTTATATATAAAAACTCTAGCCCAGTGCTCCCTAGCAGAGAAGAGGAAAAAGGCTGAAAAACTTTATTGCCAGTTTGCCCATGCTTCAAAGGAGAAACTGGTGTCCTTAGTTCAAAGGAGTGGAAAATTCAATGATAATGAATTCCTGGAAGACATTAAAGAAATTTGTGACTCTTGCCAAATTTGTCATAGGTTTAGAAGACCTTCACTGTGACAAGTTGTGGGATAGCCTCTTGGAAACAATTTTCATGACACAGTTGGTCTTGATTTAAAGGAGTACATCCATAATAAGTTATGGATTCTGCATCTTATTGATGCTGCTACTAGATACTCTGCAGCCACATTAATTAAAACAAAAAATAAAGAGATCATTAAGAACATATTTTTGATGTGGATCACTTATTTTGGAACTCCTGGTTCCTTTTTGAGTGACAATGGGGGTGAATTTAACAATGATCACTACCAGCAAATGAATGAAAAACTCAACATAGAAACCTGCACTACCGCCACAGAAAGTCCATTCAGCAATGTCACTGTGGAGCACCATAATTTGAGAAGTGTGAACCAGAAATAGCTCTGGCATGGGCTATCAGTGCTAAAAATGCACTCTTCAATTACTCTGGACATAGTCCAAATGAACTTTTATTTGGCTCCAATATTAGCAGACCCACTATTTTGACTGACCAGTTACCTCTTATGGAATCCTCTGATTAGTGACATGGTGAGAATGAATTTAAATGTTCCCTACATAGCAAGAAAGAGTTTCATGGATGCTGAGACTAGTGAAATAAACAGGAGAGCACTGAGGTCTAATGTCAGGACTTCTGCTGATGAAGATTTTGTTGCTGGTGACCAGATTTACTATTGAAACAAAACTTCAAATGTGTTGGGCAGCGAAGGTCAATTTGTATTGATTAGGCATGGAGGAGCATTCTACAGAATGCATCCATGTCAATTAATGAAGGTGCATAAGAACAAAAAGGAAACATTTAGAATCTGAAAGAAGTGTGAGACATACGACTATAGAGAATAAAGATCTATCTAATCAGGAAAATCAAGTCCTAGATCAGGTAGATGTTGGAGAAACTGAAATACATAGTGAAGAAGTTGGTGACAGTATTACTGGATTAAATGATAGGACAGGAAAAAAACAGGCATGAATCAAATTGTGGAATATAAAATGAATAGAAGTAAGGTGTGGAAAAGAGGAAAGATTTATGGCCACAAAGTCAACAGGAAAATACAGTCATTGGATGAATATAATACCAGAAGAGGAGAATGAAGATCCTATCTGTATTAACTGGAATCATGTTGATCTACCTCATAAGTTGAGCAAGAAGATGTAGTTTTGGTCACTCCTGAGCTGGAACAAGCAAAAGACATAATTGATGCTAAGCATTAAGAAATACAAATATCGGGTATATGAATATGTGCCCTACACAGGTCAGAAAACTGTATCAACAAGATGGGGTGACTACCGAAAAATACAAAGATAATAATAAGATAATGAAGGCCCACTTTGTTGCATGAGGCTATGAAGAAGATTTAAGTGATCTAAAAACAGACTCCCCAACATGCAGCCGTGAAGCTATGCAGTTAGTAATGTTGACTTCATCAGTTATGAGTTGGCAAGTGCGTACCCTTGATTTCACCTAAGCATTTTTGCATCGTGATATTCTGAAGAGAGATGTGTTCCTTAAGCCACCTTCTGATGCATGTCCAAAATTGCAGGTGCCGAAGCTGAAAAGATGTATCTATGGGTTGAATGATGCACCATGGTCATGGTACAAGAGAGTCACTCAAGTATTGTTTGAGCTGAGCGGAGTAGTGAGCGTTTATGACAATGCATTGTTTCTTTGGCATAATGCAAATGGGAACTTGATTGGTATTGTGGCGATGCATGTGGATGATTTTGTTTTCTGAGGAAGATGTTTGAGAAAGATTTGATTATAGTATTGAAAGAGAAAGTGGAAACTCATGAGAGTAAACATATTCAAGTATTTAGGATTGAATGTTAATCAATACAACAATGGAATTACTGTAGATCAAGATTTATACGTATCTTCCATATCTCCAATAGATATAAAGAAAGGAAGGTCACTGAGGAAAAATGATGAGTTAAGTTGGGATGAGAAGTGTGAGTTAAAAAGACTTGCCGGTCAGATGATGTGGGTATCGACTCACTCACCCAAATATATCTTTTGATGTGTGTAGAATGAGCAACATTAGGAAGCATCCTAAAGTGAAGATCCTGTTTGAGGCTAATAAAGCCTTACCAAAGCTGAAATCTAAGAAGGGTTCCATATCTTTTCCAAAGTTGGGAATCCTTTGGATTTGCACATCCTCAGCAATTTTGATGCTTCTTGTGCCAGCCTGGAAGATGGATCTTCAGAAGGTGGTTTTGTTGTCATTGTTGGAGGTAATATGGACAGAGTGGATCCCATGTGTGGGTCATAAAAGAAAACTGGATCAAGTAACAAAGTCCATTGGGTTCAGAGACTCTTGCACTCTGTGAAGCAGCTGATGCTGGTGTCTTTGTAATGGCTATGATACAGGAGGTATTCCATCTGCCGAGATTACCAGCAGTACTCTGCAAAACTGATAACTCATCACTTGTAGAGAATTTGAATTTGACTAATCTCGTAAGTGATCAATGTCTGAGGATTGATGTGGCAAGAGTTAAGGAAATGGAAATCCAAATAGAATGGATCAGGGGTCATAACCAGGACTTAGACTGTTTGACAAAGGCAGGAGCTTCCTCTGAGATTTTAAGAGACTTGCTGCAATCAGTGATTATTAAAAAACCTCAGATGAGAACACTAGCAGTGTTGATGTTTTGGTTATCTCCTTTGCACTCTTGTTGATACTGAGTTGCGTCCCTTTTGGTTTAAGGACTATAAATATGGTGATCACATCAGAGACTAGTCATTTTATGTCTACTAAAGACTAGTGAACATATTACTTATTTACACATGGGGATGTGATGAAATGGTGTGAAAACATAGCAGGATGAAACAACAGAACAGAACCTAAATGTGGTGAGATGGTGTAAGAGACATGGTAAGATAAAGCAGTACCGTGGATGTGGTGAAATGGTGTGGCGATATGGAAGAATGAAACAGCAACCAGAATGTGGTGAGATGGTTTAGTGACATGGCAGGATGAAGCAGCAACTTGGATGTGAAGACCTGGCAGGATGGAGCTGTACCTTGAATGTGGTGAGATGGTGTAGTGTCATAGGATGGAACAGCAACTTAGATGTGGTGTAATGGTGTGGAGACATGGCAATATGGAGCAGCAACTTTGATATGTTAAGATGGTGTGCGAACCTGATGTGGTAAGACGGTGTCTCGACATGGCAAGATACAACAACTTGGATGTGGTGAAATGTGGCATGGCAGGATAGAGCAACAACTTAGATAAGGTAAGAGCATGGTACAAAAACTCTGTGGGGACATGGTAGGATGAAGAAACAACTTGGATGTGGAGACATGCCTAGATGAAGCAGTACATTTTGATGTGATGGATGGAGCAGCAACTTGGATATGAAGAAATGGTGTGGTGAAATTGCAGGATGGAGCAATAACTTGGAATTTGGTAAAATGGTGTGGCAACCTGGCACATTGGAGCTGCAACTTGGGTGTGAAGGAATAATGTGGCAACATTGCAGAATCAAGCAGCCAATTGGATGTGGTAAAATGGTGTGGGGATATGTCAGAAAGGAGCGGCAACTTGGATATTATGGAATGGTATGGCATGATGAGGCACTAGTTTGGATGTGGTGAAATCATATGGAGGCAACTTGAATGTGATGAAATAGTGTAATGGCATAGCAGTATAGAGCAGTGACATTGAGGGATGGAGCAGCAACTTGGATGTGGAGAAATTGCAGAATGGATCCATGAATGTGATGAAACAAGAGCGGCAGCTTAGTATGGTGAAATGGTGTTGGAACATGTAGCAACTCTGATGTGGTGATATGGCAGAATTGGGCAGCAACTTGGATATGGTAAGATGGTCTGAGAACATGGCAGGATGGCCCAGCAGCTTTGATATGGTGAGTTATGTCTAGACAGAAGTCTTTAACAGAAATTTAGAGGTGTTGTAGTGAAATGGCAGGATCAACAATTTGGATGTGTTGAAATGGTGTGGAGACATGGCAGAATGGAGCACCAGCTTGGATGCTGTAACGTTTTGTGGAGACATGGGAGCATGGAACAGCAACTTAGATATGGTAAGATGGTTTGGGACCAACTTTGATGTGGCGAGATGGCATTGCAGTATGGAACAGAAACTTGTATGAGGCAGGATCAACCAACCACTTAGATGTGGTGAAGTGGTTTGGAGACATGGCAGAGTGGAGCAGCAACAGAAATGTGATTAAATAGTGAGGAGACATGGAGCAGCACCTTGGATGTGGGGACATTGCAGAATTGAGCAGCAACTTGGATATGGTCAATTGGTGTGAGAACATGGCATGATTGACCAGCAACTTGGATACAGTGAGATGGTGTCGAAGCATGGAATAGCACAGGAGAACAGCAACATGTGATGTGGTGAAATGGTGTGTGAATGTGGCAGGATGGAGAAGCAACTCAACTATGGTGATATGTTGTGACAATCTGGTGAAATGGTTTGGGAACATAGCCAAATCGAGCAGCAACCTGGATGTAATGAAATGGTGTGGTCCTGCCAGAATGGAGCAGCAACTTGGATGTGGTGAAATGGTGTGGCAACATGGCAGGATAGAGCAGCCACATGGATCTGGTATCCTGTGTGTCATGGGAGCATGAAGCAACAAATCGGGTGTGATGTAATAGTATGCGGACATGGCAGGACAAAACAGCAACATTGATGTGCTAAGATGGTGTCTAGATTGGATGGAACAGCATCTTGGATGTATGGTGACATGGCAGGATGGACTGCAACTAAGTTATGATTGAATGATGTGGTGACATTGCAGGATCAAACAGCAAGTTGGATACAGTGAAATGGTGTGGGATATGGTACAATGGTTTGCAGACATGTTGGGACTGAACAGGAAATTAGATGTGGTGTAATTGTAACATGGCAGAATAGAGCAACAATTTGGATATGGAGAAATGGTACATCAACATGGCAGAATGAAGCAGTAAATTGGATGTGCTAGGATTTTGTGAAGACAGGGTGGAATTAAAGGGTGGAATTAAGCTCCTACTGCATATGGTGAAATGGTGTTGCGACATGGCTGGGTGAAGTAGCAACTTGTATGTGGTTAAATGTTGCAGAGACATTGCAGGATGGAATAGGAACTTGGATGCTGAATATGGCTGAATGGAGTAGCAATGTGGTATAATTGTTCTTGGACATGGCAAACTAGTGCAAGTTATATGGTTCATTCTCAGTTATGGGAAACAAATACAAGTGTAAATATTTTTACAACCTAGTAACTGAGAATGAACCAGATGTTTTTAAAAGGCAATGCAGGAGCAGACATTCAACCCAAGGCAGGACAGTGCAGAGGCACACATCCATCTCAGGGCAGTGCAGGAGAAGGCATTCATTGCAAGGCAGTACAAGAGAAAGCAGACATTGCAGAGCAGGCATTTATGAAAAGGGAATGCAGGAGCAGACATTCATCCCAAGGCAGTGCAGAAGCAGACATTCATCCCAAGGCAGTGCAGAAGCAGACATTCATCCCAAGGCAGTGCAGAAGCAGACATTAATCATGAGAATCAACATCATGACCATCAAACATTCATCTCAAAGTAGTGCAGCAACAGACATTCTTCCTTAGAATCTACATCATTACATCAGACATACATCCCAGGACAATGCAGCAATAGACATTCATCTCAAGGCAGTGCAACAGCGGACATTCTTCCTTAGAATCTATAATGTGATATCAGACATTCATCTCAAGGCAGTGCAGCAGGAAACATTCATCTCTATAAACAACACAAATCAACCTAACCCTATCATCACTCTACAAACGTACCCAAAACATTTCACCTCTAAACAATCTTGGCATAAAGTAACACAAATGGGTTGACATGCCGTTTAAGACATTCTTCCTTAGAATCTACATTATTGCCATCAGACATGCAGCAGCAGACATTCTTCCTTAGAAGCTACATCATGACCATCTGACATTAATCTCATTGCAGTGCAGCAGCAGACATTAGTCATGAGAATCTACATCATGGCCATCAGACATTCATCCTTAAAATCTACATCATGGCCATCAGACATTAACATGCAGCAGCAGACCTTCTCTTTACATTCTACATCATATGGCCAGCAGATATTCTACCTTACAATCTATATCATGACCGTCAGACATGCAGCTGCAGACATCATTTAGAATCAGACATTCAACATAATGCAGTGCAGCAGCAGACATTCTTCCTTAGAATCCCCATCGTTTGCAGCAGACATTCACCCAAAGGCAACGCAGAAGCAGCCACTCTTCAGGACAATCTAGCATGCATCTTGGGGGAATACAGCAGCAGACATCCTTAGAATCTATATTATGACCAACATTCATCTCAATCCAATGCAGAAGCAGACATTCATCCTTAAAATCTACATCATAACCATCAGACATTCATCGTAAGGCAGTGCAGCAGCAGACATTCATCCCAATGCTGTGCAGCAGCAGACATTCTTTCTTATCATGACCATCAGACATTCATCCCAAGTCAATACCGGAACAGACATTTATTCCAATGCTCTGCTTCTGACATTCATCTCAACGTATTGCAGCAGCAGACATTCTTTATTATAATCTACATCAGGACGATCTAGCATTCATCTTAAGGGAATACAGCAGCAGACATCCTTAGAATCTATATCATGACGAACAGACATTCATTTCAATGCAATGCAATGCAGAAGCAGACATTCTTCATTAGTATCAACATCAGGACGAGCAGATATTCATCATTAAAATCTACACTATAACCATCAGACATTCTTTGTAAGGCAGTGCTGCATCAGACATTTATCCCAATGCATTGCAGCACCAGACGTTCATCCTTAGAATCTACCTCATGGCCATCAGACATGCAGCAGCAGACATTCTTCCTTAGAATCTACATCATGGCCATCTGACATGCAGCATCAGACATTCTTCCTTACAATCTACATCAGGCATGGGCAAGCCGTGGGCCGCATGCAGCACTTTTCACTTTCTGAATGGCAAGCTTAATTCCATGAGGAAAATAACGTTTTATTAAAATTTCATCTAAAAAAAAAAGGGAACCCTTTTTGAAAAAATGAGAAAGTGGACACATGATAACTTCTTTGTTGAAGTCAAAGGTGTCTAATATTTAACGTCATTACGCAACTAAACATTGATAAATTTAAAGGTGATATAGGTAAGCTTAAAATTGAAACAGTAAAGAAACATAATAAATAATTACTCTGGTGAATTTGTGGCCCGGTTTATGATTAGCAATATCTCATGTGGCCCGCTGCTCGAAAAAGGTTGCCCATGCCTGATCTACATCATGGCCAGCAGACATGCAGCATAAGACATTCTTCCTTACAATCTACATCATGGCCA
>VCCN01002573.1:19668-39783 GCA_006491835.1 Architeuthis dux
TCCCAGCTCGTGGGAGTCTCACTGAAAGGGAAAAGGATGAATAGTAGCTTTAAGGGTCCTGACTGCTCATAAGCAAGCTAGCGTGCTGATGGGACTAGAGAAAGAAACGATTGTGCATAAGAAAGGTCTTTCTTTCTCTGTCTGTTCTGCAGTTGTGCGAGGAATGCTGTTTGCACATGGTATACGAAAATACAATGTGAATAAATAAATATCAAATACGCTGCAATGATAATAAGTATATTTATTACAGAACGTAATAACAAAAAATAGTTCTTAGCTGAGAAGAAGGAAGGAGGAATGCATTTTAAAGTGTTCGTCTTCTACTTAGTAAACATGTCTGTAGTTTGTTGAAGATGTTAGAAAACATGTATACATGAATGCGTACGTACGTAGTCGAAAGTTGGAACCGTCATATTTGTCTAAACGACAAATCTGACTGAACAAAGGTCGGAAATAGCTGGGTCTTCTTATAGTGGTGGAGTGTGGCTGGTCAAAATATCGGCCGGTGAACTGGGTATCGTCAAGAGTCCAAGATGGAAATGTGAGTTGACAAGAAAGATGATTTTGCTAGACTTGCGGTCTGCAAAGCATATTAAATTCGAGTCGAGTACGGGATTTCTCATGTGCTGAAAGCTGGTTATCTGAAAGACGAGATAATCCATTTTCTCGGAACAAAAATCTGTTTTGTTTCAAATGAAAATTGAGTCAAGTGTCTTCCACTCGCTGACCGTATGCGTGAGTGCAAAAATAATACGTATGCGTCCGCTACAGGCTTCACAGTCCCTTGTACCCCCTTCTAGTAAAAAAAAAAATACATCAGGGTTTACTACTTCTGAACCACGCATAATCTTAAACATTTCTATTAAGCCTCCCCGATCTCTCCTATTTTCTAACGATGTTAACCCTAATATTTTTAGCTTGTCCTCATAATCACACGTTTTAATTCCGGTACTAACTTAGTTGCTCGTCTCTGGACTTTTTCTAAAAGATTTGTTCTCTCTCTCCAAGTCCGGTGACCAGGCCTGTGCACAGTACTTTCGGTGTGGACGGACAAGAAGAGATTGGTTTTAGTCGATCACTACTACTCCGTAATAATTCGACAAACTCTTGTTTATTCAAATTTCTTAAATGAAATATTGTAATCTTTGACTCATATTTCTTTTATCGCATTTTTCTTGCTTTTTTTCGTAACTCCGAGATCGCCATTCTTCGATTGTTAAATAAACTGCTTAGTCCGAGGGCCAGCAGGGCATACCGTGCAGCCCACCCATGATTCTACATTTAGGGTACCAAAATGTTCCTTAGGATGTCCTCTTTCAGAAAAAAGATGTTCACAAGAAAAAAGTTGGGAAGAACTACCTGATTTGCATAAAGCAAAATGGCGCCAGCACACACCAAAATGAACAGAATTTCATATCTGTTGTTTCTGCCTGGTGATTTTACCTAAAAGCGCGGCAAATCCGAGACGCTGAGGTTGACGCCAAGGTCAACTGTCTAGATAAGCTGGAAGTGGTTCTATAAATAGTACATTGCGCTTTTTAAAAATGTGCATGCATTAAAAAATCATAATTCCACACGGAGAAAAATAAACAATTTTGAGGACATTCGAAAATCTAGCAGATTCAAACAATCATTCTGACACTCCTATAACAGTAACAAATATGGTTACCGCATACACATGACCTAATGTGTTATAAATGGCAGGAAAAACTATGAGTGCTTTATCTAGCATACTGTTTGAGTGATAAGCTCTGAAAGTGAGCGTCGTTTTTTACGTTACGTGGATTTTCGGCCATTTTCAGAGCCTTGTAGGAGGAAAAGTACAAGGATATACCTGATCTGATCTAATTCTACATAAAAGGTTAGCCCTAGTCACACAGTTTCAAAGTTGTACATGTCATATCAAAGCAGCTATGAATGTCGGAAGTTGAACGAAAAGGCTCGTTCGACAAAATGCATAAAATTGAGTCAAATGTCAAAATTATTAGAGGTACATACCTAATATTTGGGATTTCTCCATGTTTGGTAAGGGGACCGAACCGCTGTCATATTTTTCAGGTGAATCTGAGCGGGTGACCTGGGGAATTTTCCTAAAATTGGGTAATATAATATGGAATGACCCCATTGAAATTCATTGAGAACTTTTAGAGATATTGTGTGGGAAAACGGGGATACGGACAATAACCCCATCGGACAATAACCCCCACACCGGACAATAACCCCACATCAAAACATAATTTAATTAATGAAAACATAATTTAATTAATGAAAACATAATTTAATTAATGAAAACATAATTTAATTAATGAATATTTGTGTTTTTACATACACATACGCACACACATATACACGCACATAGATACACACATATACACGCGCATACATACGCACGCTATACACATACACGCAGACACTCATATACACTCGGACACACACACATCCACGCACACACACATATATACGTACATACATATACTTATACATACACACATACGTAAGTGCACACACATGTACACGTATGCACATGCTCATATATACACACATGGTATCCGGAAAAGTGCCTACTTTTCCAGGGTCCATACACACATACATATACTCACACACATATACATAGATACACATACACGCGCACGTACACGCATATACAGAGAGAGAGAGAGAGAGAGAGAGAGAGAGAGAGAGGCCCCGTCACATTGGCCGGCGCCGACATCGGGCTTCCCGATCGGGGAGTAGCCGGCCAATGTAACGAGCTATGATCGTAAAACATTGAGATCGGGAGTAGCCGGCCAATGTAACGAGCTATGATCGTAAAACATTGAGATAACAATTTCAAATAAAATAAGACTGGACAAAGATTCTGGAGATTGTGTGATCATTATTATCATCCCTCCGTGTATGCGCGCACGCGCGTGTGTGTGTGTGTGCGCGCGCGTGCGTGTATGTGTATCTATGTATATGTGCGTGTATATGTGTGTGCGTATATGTATGTGTGTATGGACCCTGGAAAATTGGGCACTTTTCCGGATACCATGTGTGTATATATGAGCATGTGTATACGTGTACATGTGTGTGCATGTATGTGTGTATGTATAAGTGTATATGTGTGTGTACCTGTATGCGTGAATAAGTGTGGGTGAGTGTATATGTGTGTCTGCGTGTATGTGTATATCATGTGTACGTATGCGCGTGTATATGTGTGTATCTATGTGCGTATATATGTGCGTGCGTATATGTATGTGTGTATATAAAAACACAAATCTTCATTAATTAAATTATGTTTTCATTAATTAAATTATGTTTTCATTAATTAAATTATGTTTTCATTAATTAAATTATGTTTTGATGTGGTGTTATTGTCCGGTAGGGTGGGGTTATTGTCCGGTGTGTGTGTGTGGGGGGGGTTATTGTCCGGTGAGGTTATTGTCATGCACCCAGGAAAACAAGAGTGAATACATAACATGTATGAAAATAATGAAAAATATCTCTCCATCGAAAAAAATTCCTAGATCCCCCCCCAAATGTAACCAATTCGTCCTTACCCCCATAACATTAATCAGAAAGGTCTGGAAGAGGAGGACTGGTTGTTTCACAAGTGACAGTTGCATCATAGACTTGAGATGTTTAAGGGGTAATATCCTGGTCAGTGGTCACTTAAAATTGACGGATTTGTAAATGCTGGACTTCGAGGTAAAGTTGTTTCATATGCCCTGACCTCTGGCCACTCAGTGGACTAGTGTAATAGCTGCGAGAAATTCAAAAGTGTTTCTGGTGTCATGTTGCAACTATCTAGCAAAAATCAGCTTGTTTAAATTAATTTTAAAGTTGTGCTAAAGTTCTTGGACTAAATAGATACCCCTTAAATGTTATGTATATTAAATGTTTTTAGCGGAAATAAAAAGAAAAGTGTTTGTTTGTAAAAATTTATTTTGTTTTATTTTATAATTTTATTTCATTTTAACGTTCTCGGTAATTTGTATATCTCAATAAATTGTACATCTCGTTAAATTGTTATCAGGAAATTGTTATCGATAAAGTGTTGTCGTTATATCGTTGACGGTGAATCTGTCGGCTCTCGTGCTAATCAATGCAATGGAAGGGGACGTAACTATGAAGTATCTAAAATGTCTCGTTGTTTACGTATGATGTAACAATGGATGAGTACTTTCGTGTTATGATCTCTAGACACTACTTTCAACGCTATCAGATACCTGATATTTGTAACAAGAGAGATGCAATAAGATATTGACCCCCACCCGTTAAAGGGTTCAAGCATTTAAGTTCAAACACGCAATAATCTTTGACCTGCGAGGACCCAACAAAGATTAGATAACAGTAACACTTTTCAAATAAGGAAAATGCCCTCATCTGATGTGGATGTGGACAGTATTTTGATCTCTCTAAAATATCGGGGATTCTTCCAGATCTCACAATTCATGCTTGCCAACATTGCTGGTCTTGTGATTTATACTAATAATCTTATGTATGTTTTTATGGGTAAGTGTTCAATTTGAAACAATTTTTTTTTTGTTTTGTATATTCCATTTTCACTATAGCAGTAGACATTGAATAATAGGTAGATGGAAACGTTTTTGCTTTCAAATCGCCACCAAAAGTAGTTTAATAATTAAATAAATAGATAATTAAATAAATATATAAATAAATATTGCTTAATTCGCTTGAATTAACAAAGGTTGTTTTTCATTTTTAAAATTATACAATAGAAAAATTGTTTACAATAGAGAAGGTAAGGTGGTCCCGAGTGTAACGTTTTTTCATACCATCGCGCAGCGGATGTTAAAAACAGCGCACAAATAATGTTTAACAATTTAATTTATTCAAAGCAATAACAATATAATTTATGTTTTTACTTCGGGTTTTTCTTTCATGAATTCTCTTATTTTTTCGTTTTTTACATCAAGAGTGCAAGGGTGTGAAACTTTACAATCTGGGCCGGGTGGACCCGGACCACTTAAATCCTACACTGTGCCCCAGATGGACTCTTTTTACAGTCTTTCGCCAAAGACTGAATCCTATATTTCAGAATCAAGGGTTTACAAGCGTTACATGAGAGAAAGGATTCTGTGAAAGCTTTCTTTTTTCTTTTGCGGTTTGAAAGAAGAAGAAAAAAGTACCATTAAGATTAAGAATAATTACGGGTGGGAAACTGAAAGCATACAATGGGTACACGAGAGGGTTACATAATATGAAATACCTTATTTATGTTAATTTAGTATATTAATAAATATGGGCCAGTCCTGATTTTTACATATATGAAAGATAAGTCCGTGAAAAGTTAAATTCTGTTTTAGTTTTTTTTAGATCGAGTTCCGTAAAAACCCTTACTTAGGACTAATACAAAAAAATGAAAAATAAAAAGTAAAATATTGTCTTCTTGGTAAATTTTCATTTTATTTTTAAGCTTATATAAATTATTGCTATTTTCCGAAAAAAAATAAAATTTATAAACACAAAATTTTCTTTTATATAGATTCTTTTTAATATTTAAAATAAATACAAAATCTTCGAAATTCTTATTAAAATATTTTCAATATTGGGCCAGCTTAGAGAGAGAAGGAATTGAAAAAAATGATATTATGACGAAATTCGACCTCTAACAACAACGTACTTTAAACAATGTTTTAATGTTCAGATCTCTGAACGAGGGCGGGTATGGAAGGCAATAATCGATAATAAGCGATCGATAAATCAATAAGCGATCTACTGAGGCCATGCGAAAGTCGGGGGATAAACAGAAGATAGCCGAAAATCTGTCCATTTAAACAAAATAATTAGCCGATTCAATTATATTTTATAGCTAACTTAAAACATATATTCAATATTTTAATCATAAAGTTAGCCGAAAGTAGAAAGAATTTAACCGATTTTAGCCATTCTTTGAAGAAGTTTTAGGCGGAAAAAAAATCAAAGTACGGTCAAGTTTAAAATAAGTTTGTTGTAAAATCAGTAACAGCCTTAGAGCCAATAGGTCTCTTTCCCCAGCAGACACTATTTCTAAAAAAAAAAATTCATGAAGAAACGAAGGCCAGGGTCAATCAAAGCAAATCAAATTACATAGGGAAAAGATTTTTTCATAATTTTTGTACTTATACTTTGTACTTTGATCGATAAAGCGAATTTTAACCGAAACTTTTTCTTTGGGAATATTTTTGGAGTCAGGTACTAAAACCTTTTTTGGTAAATCCACTACAAATCTGGAAAGTTTAATAAAAGTAAATGTACATTTTTTATTAATAATTTGTTCTAGAGTCTTAGTATATAGTTATTTTATTTGAAAATTAGGCTTTAAATGAGTTTATAACATCTTTTAGCCATAGTGAAAAAAGATTTAGCCGATTGCTTTTATTAAAATCATTTTTTTTAAACAGTATTATCCGAAAAAGATCAAATTGGAGTTGGCAACACTGATTAATGTTAGGAGCGCGGACAAAAATACTGTTTCAGATTGGAAAATCAACAGATAGATGACTCAAATCCTGCAACATTATATTTCCTCTTATTGACAATTGTCATCCATAAGTGAAATTTCTTAAAATGTTAAGACGTAAACAAATGGCAGCCATTTTTGTATCCTAAAATTTTGTCGGAAAACAGTAAATTTTTATTTCAAAAATTTAAAACTCTCAGTTCTGTGTTGTAATTTATGAAAATGTTTTTTTTCTTTTAAATACACAAAAGTTTGCTCTTTCTCCTTTCTAACAGAAACAAGAAAAAACTTCAAACAACAGTTTTAATTTTTTTAATTTGTTTTAAAAATTGGGTATCGAAGATTTTTCAAAAGTTGCGCAAAAAAGTGCGTGCACATACCTACTTTATCACATCTACCAACAACTCGGTTACGGACAAGTCGGCCGCGGACAAGTCGGCCGCGGACAAGTCGGCCGCGGACAAGTCGGCCGCGGACAAGTCGGCCGCGGACAAGTCGGCCGCGAACAGTTCGGACCTAGAAAAGTCGACCGCCAATATTTCAAACCCGGACATTTCGGCCGCGATCCGTTTTTAAATGCGAAACTGACTATCTAGACGCCAGACGGGATTTAAAACAAAATAGAATCAATATATATAAATCTAATGCAATTTACAATGATAATAAGTTAATTCATGTTTGTTGTTTAGTGTTTTATATATCTTTTTTCAACTTTTTATAGCTAGTTTTTGTTTATTTTCTCGAGTAATGTTATTTAATTTTTTTATTTAATTAAAATGTTTTACGTTTATGATCTTACTGATCGAATATTTGATAAAAAATAGAAAAACATTTTGTTAAATAGGTATACAACCAAATAGGTATCTATTTTATTTCGTTTTAAATCCCGTCGGGATAGTCATTTTCGTCTTTAAAAACGAAACGCGGTCGGAATGTCAGGATTTGAAATACTGGCGGCCGAGTTGTCTGTGGCCGACTTGTCCAGGTCCGAACTGTCCGTGGCCAACTTGTCCGAGGCCGAATTGTCTTAGATTCCAGACTGACAGACACACAAGTGAACACATATACTTTTTCAGGATCCCGGAAAAGTGCCCATCAAGAAATCTGCCCTTTGGAAGTGTGCCCATCAGGAAATTTGCCCATCAAGAATTTATCAAAGGAGGAAAAGTGCCTATCAAAATATGATTTGCCCGTCATATACTTTTGGGGAAAATTTTATAAACTTTTGACACAACTTAGTGAAGGTGGTCCTGATTGGAATGTTGAGTGTAAAATTTTTAAAAAATAAGGCAAAACAAACAAAATATTCGTTATTAATTTTTTCTTCTTTTTGCTAGAAAGTAAAAATCCCCAATTTTTGTATAAAAAAAAGAAAAACAAATTTCATTAATTTTTTTAAAAAAATAAGAGAATTCATGAAAGAAAAACAAATGTAAATAGATACATTATATTTTTATTGTTTCTAATAAATTGTATGTTAAATTGTTTTGCCTCCCTTATTTCTTTTTATTCCACACAATATCTCCAAAAGTTCTGAATGAAATTTTCTGAAAGTGTAGGTGAAGGCGTAAGGAAAAATTGCTTAAATCTGGAGGCTGATCCAGGATGTTTTTCTATGATTGAGAAATATATTTTCATTTTTTTTCCTAGACATGTATTTACACATATTTTTTCACACAATTTCCTCAAATGTTTTCATTGAATTTCAATGACATTTTCTGGAAGGGTGGCCCATGAACTGGGGCGGATCCAGGAATTTGTTTACGGTTGCCTCCCCTGAATCTTAGCTATATATGAACGGATTTTCATTCAGTTTTTAGTGACAAACACCTTAGCAGAGGTATGCACACTCTGAGGGCTTTCTTTCTAGTTTTTATTTTTGTAATACAGTGGGAGTTGCTTCAAGAATTCAAGAATTTCATTAAAAAAATATCCGTTATAAAAGTTTGTTTGCTTTAATAAACCATCCTTTTTTTAAATGGACTTCAGCCAAAGGTTGGGGCTCATGGCTAATTGTTTTTATAATTGTTTAAAATAAAATTATGTGTTGAATTTTACATTCAATGCAAAGTATAATCTACAGTATATATAGGGTCCAGATCACTAAGGTTAAGGTAGTATACATGAAAAACATAATGATTTATTAGAGATGTTTGCTACCTTGGCTATGGCTCGGTCGCTCTTATCAAGTGCATATATTGGTCACTGCCCCATATTTAAATTATTAAAGATAGAAGCATGCTGTTTTCACCATTCGATAACATGTGTTTTGAAGATTCATTTAGACTTTTAAAAAACGACCCAATCTGTTCATCACGCTTTTTGAAACTTAATATCTCAGAAACTAATGAAGATAGAAAGATGGGGTTTTCACCAATCGATAGCCCAGTATTTTAAGAATTATTATGTATGTGGCAAGTGTGGTGGTTTTTAGTAGTTGGTGAATTATAGTGTTTTTTCTGAAGCAAGTCATTGGATTCATTATCAATTAATCTGGCCATGTACGCTGTCAGTTATTTAGATATGTTCAATCAATTCTTGTTTATATTCATTGTGTAAGTGAGGGAGCATTATACCCTCCCTTTTAGTGAGGGTATCCTTATCTAGTCTGTATATCAAGATACTTATTTTGTGATGCTAAGAGCTATTCTTGCCCAGAATCTTTTAAAACTTTTATGATCTAAAATACTGAACACTTGTCTGAAGGATAGGAAATATTACAGGCACCTGATGAAGGTTGGAGAGCCATTTGCTGAAACATTAGCACTAACACTAAACCATTGCAGAATATCAGCTTATTGTTTTGGGGCTTCTTTTGCAGCTATCCTTCCTGATTTTCAATGCAGAAACCTGACTGATTCCCAACTTGTAGCTTACAATATCAGTGATGATGGCAATGAAGTGGAATATTCTCAGTGTCATGTCTTCATCAGACCAAAGATATATCAGAATGTCTCAGCAGAACCCCTGTCTCTAGAATGTCCAAATGGATATAGCTATACAACACCAGTTGATAAGTCCATTGTATCTCAGGTAAGAATGACCAAACATTTTGAATGTGCTTGGATACTGTCTAGCAGAAAATAACTTAACTTTAATAGGTGTAAATTATTCAGAAAAATTCTAATTGATATAAATTATTCAGAAAAAACTGGCTTAATGTTTCATATTTAGCCAAGCAAGTTTCTGAATTCTAAACTGTAAATTGTTTTATTTATTGCTGGTGGTGGTTCAGATTATAAAAGACATATTGAACAATGTCAGATGGGAAAGAGTGCCAAGCTTTGTTTGGGTATAGAGAAATGTGCTCAGTAACTAGAGACTTTACTTTGTATAAAGTCTTTTTACTTGATATACACTTTATATGAATGAGAGTTTGTGAAAAAGTGTTATTTCCCATTTTAACTCTTAAATTCAGGGACTGCTTGTAATTGACAGTGGAACCTTTCAATAAACAGAATTAAAAATAATGGAAATCTTACGTTAATTGAATAGAAAAAGAATTCACCAAATGGTCAAAGAGAGATAATTTTAATCGGGAGTTATTTCCCTTGATAATGACATTTTAAGAAAAATTTTTATGAATTTAAAAGTTAAAGAAAAAATTGATGTCCAACTGATTTTTAAGCCCTCTTTTTTTTAAATGTTCTTTTTTTTTTGTTCTGTTTATGTTACTTTCATTGTAATTATTTTCATCAAATGGTTCTTTGGACAATTGAACTCCTTGTTATTTGTGTTGTAAACACAATGTTTCGGTCGATACATTCTTTGGTGTAAAATCCAAGTGTGATGGGTTAAACAGAAGTTATGTTTAAAGGGGGTAACCATTATAGTGCAGGGCCTGGGTGTTTCTGTGTCTTTGTCTTGTCGGGTTTAGGTCTGTTGAGAAGCGGAAGCCACATCGGGTTGAAATCCGCACTTGTCTGGCATTTCGACATTTTGATGTGAGCTGCTTCTTTGATTTTTCTCTGCTTCCAACATCATTCTCTGTCACCTGGGCCCTGTGCTATAAGGATTATCCCTTTTAAACATAACTTCTGTTTACCCCACCACACTCGGATTTTACACCTGAAGAACGCCAAAGAATTGATCGGTCGAAACGTCGTGTTTACAACACAAATAACAAGAAGGTGTTCAATTGTCCGAAGAACTATTTGAATATTAATGACCCTTCTCAAAACTATAGAAAAAAAATGATTTTCTTGCTTTTCTCTCTTTCCAGTGGGATCTCGTCTGCCAGAACAACGGCCTTTCAGAGTTAAGTCAGACAGTTTATGTCCTCGGTCAATTTCTTGGTTCTCTTTTCTGGCCTATCCAAATGGAGCATTTTGGTCGCCGTCCAATCCATATTATCTGCAATATTTTGATTCTGCCTTTAAATATTCTCTGTGCCTATTCACCATTTTTTTGGCTTTTTACAATTACAAGATTTTTCAATGGTTTTTTGATTCAGGTGAGTCACAGACGTTATGAAATGATATTTTTTTTTCTTTTTTCTTTTTTTTAAAGGGATTTTAAAAAAAAAAACTAAAATTGTTTTTCGGGATGGTGGTGAAAAACATTAGTCTGGAGCCCTGATAGAGTGGATACTGATGTTCATTGCTCAAAATGACTTGCTAAGAAAATGCTGACAGTAAAACCAGAGGACACAGCCATAAACTACAAATTCAGACATCCACTGGTGTTAGAAAGAATTCCTCTTGGCAACAGTAGCAAACGCATGGAACAGCCTAAGTGAAAAGACGGTTACATCTGAGAATATCAATATTTTATTCTGATATCGGACATACTAAATTTAACTACCATTTTTCTTATTAGTTTAAACCCAGCCCAAATACACTGAAGCTGACTTAATGACGCAATTAACTGCTGTCAAAAAAAGCCTATTTCAAGTATATTCAAGTATATATTCAAGTATAAATGATTAATCTTTAGATGTATTTTAAGTGGTTTAAATAAAAGAAGGGAAAAGATTATGGTATATACATTATAAGTTATTTAATTCAACTATGATTTCTAAATTATACATTGCAAATAATTTACAAATAAAAATGCTTTTAAAAAGCTTTATCGAATTATTGCAACCGAAAAGGAAGAGTTTCATAATTAATTCTTGTTTGTTCAGAGAATATAGAATGATCTCAACTAGAGGGTAATATCACCCTATTTTGATAAAATGGTACTAGTTGGGTCCAGGGTGTAATATGATTAAAGACTAAGAGTCATTCCCCTTGCAAGATTTTTTTTGAATTTGGGAGTCCAGACATACACAAAAAAATCACTACCAAAACTGATTTTATTAAAAATACAAAAACAATAATTTATTTTAATACAAAACAATTTAATAACAATAATTTGATACACAATTTTATACAAAATTATGATAATTATAAAGACATTTATTAGTTGAGAACCTATATTTGCCCGGCGTCGGTGTGTGAACGACTGCTAAACAAGTGGCCTAAATCGTAAATGTGAATAAAGAAACAAACTCTGTGTGGGAATCGAACTTGCATCCACCCTGGAAGCAACCTTATACGCAGGTTCTGCTCTGCCGACTGAGCTAACAAAGATCTCATGGTAGGCAGGAGTCTTTTACAACGCTTCTCAACTAATAAATGTCATTATAATTATCATATTCTGTCAGATATACAATTATCCATCATTTGATTTCATACTGTCAACATAGAGAACCACATTATATTTGTGCCTAAAATATGAATGTGAGAGAGAAGCCAACAAAGTGTAGGATTAAAAGACTCCTGCCTACCATGAGATCTTTGTTAGCTCAGTCGGTAGAGCAGAACCTGTGTATAATGTTGCTTTCAGGGTGGACACAGGTTCGATTCCCGCACAGAGTTTGTTTCTTTATTCACATTTACGATTTGTGCTGCTTGTTTAGCAGTCATTCACACATCGGTGTCGGGCAAATATAGGTTCTCAACTAATAAATGTCATTATAATTATCATATTCTGTCGGATATAAAATTATCCATCATTTGATTTCATACAAAATTATTTAATTTACGCATATTACACACTGGACACCAGTATTACAAGAGTACCAATAAAATAGATAAAAATGGATAAAAAAGAATAATCTTTGTTTCATTTCATTATGTTTTTGAACTGTTTAAAAATCCCAGGCTAACTGAAGGAGTCCTTTCTTCTGCTCCTCATACTCATAAAACAAAACATTGGTATGCCTCACTTGCTCTTAAGAACAATATTATGACTATAATACTATTGGTATGCCTCACTTTCTATGTACTTTCTTTAGGGTTATTTGATTTCAACTTGTACAGTGATCACTGAAATGTTTCCAGCCCAAAAACGGAATCTGATGACTGGATTATCATCCCTGATCTTCAGCTTCACCATTTTGATTTTTGAACTGACGGTTTACTTAGTGCGTAACAGAAGTTGGCGCGTTTTAGTTGTTTGTTGTGCCAGTTTCTCTGCATTTGGCATCATCGAGCTTATGTAAGTACAAAAGTATCTCACTTACCACTGGTCAGGCTATGAAGTGTGCCTCGTAGTGATTTCTCATTGAATCTTTTTTTATAAGCAGTGCATTTAGGTTTCTGTTCTTATTCTCTGATTGCTATCATGTAATTATTCATTATTAATTATTACCTATTGTTTATGTGTTTTTGTTGTACTCTTCTAATAGGCGTAACTAAGAGTTATTTCCATTTTTTGTATTATTTCCCTTTTTTGTGTATGTCTGGACGACATACATAGATGCTTTTGAATTTTCATCCACAAAAACTTGACTCCCAAATAAATGCCCATCTAAAATAACTGGCAATGGGTGATCTATCGGGTGAGTGATCTTACAGTAGATCTTGGTATTACACCCTGGACCCCACTATTACAAGAGTACAGATTTTTTTTTCTTGTTCACTTGATTATTTATTTTAATCATTTGATAATTTGGTTTAATGCTTTGAATGTTGTTATGAATGTTGTTATGAATGTTGTTATGAATGATTTATTATTTACTTTGTTTCCTTTTAATTGTTTAATATTTTCCTCCATTTTTATCCCATTTTAAATTGAAGATAAAATTGCAATGTCATTGAGAACAAAACGTTTTGTAAAATGATGATGTGAATGATAGCAACATAGAGAATTAAAGGTAATGATGCATATAAAATGAACAAAACAGTGTTACCTGGAATATACAAGGCACAGAGATGAAAATCTGCTTTTTTCCTATTATATAACTACATAACAGTTGATATTTTGATATTTAGTTTAGCTTTGTACAACACATGGTCAAACAGAGTTAGAAAAATTGTGTTACACCAACATTCCAAATAGGAAGGAAGGAAGGAAGGAGTACAGGTGTTCCCCAGTTAATGACCGGGTTCCATTCCAACGACCAAGTCACTAAACAAAATGGTCGATAAACAAAAGCCTTGTTTTAGGGCTTAAAAATCCAACCTTCACCCACGTTTTTCTTGATCGTTTTCAATTCAATTTCTTTGCTAATAAGGCAAGGGTCCATATTTGCGGATATGGCAAGGGTCCATATTTGGCTTTTTTAAACCTCTTTTTCAATTCAATATTTTTTAGATCTTTGCTGATAAGGCAAGAGTCCATATTTGCTGATAAGGCAAGGATCCATCTTTGCTGATAAGGCAAGGGTCCAGCTTTGCTGATAAGGAAAGGTCCATATTTGGCTTTTTTAAACCTCTGTTACTATCCCCTTCTTATTTTTTCCAGAGAAGGAAACACTCTGGACATATATTCCCATTTTTCTTGATCTTTTTCAATTGAATTTGTTTTAGCACTTTGCTGATAAGGCAAGGGTCCATTTTTGCTGATAAGGCAAGGATCCATCTTTGCTGATAAGGCAAGTGTCCATCTTTGCTGATAAGGCAAGGGTCCATCTTTGCTGATACGGCAAGGGTCCATCTTTGCTGATAAGGCAAGGATCCATCTTTGCTGATAAGGCAAGGGTCCATCTTTGCTGATAAGGCAAGGATCCATCTTTGCTGATAAGGCAAGGTGTTGTATAGCCATCTTGGTCTGGAACTTGGAGAAAAGGAAAGACTCGAAACTTGTTTATAAAAATATAAGGATATATTTTTATTTCATAAGATACATTGTGTCGTGGCAGAGTATGAAGAGTGGGAGGAGACAATGAGAGCCAACAGGCTGTTCCCAACAGGAGAACTGGCCCCATACTTTCCCAGGCCTGGGTGGTATATCTCTCTGAGAGCGTCCAGTGTCTCTTTGTCTTTTATCTGGTTTGAACACCCACACTGATTTTCCAGCCATCACCTGCAAGTTCAGTCAACATCCTGTTCATGATGCCTGAATACCCGGCGTGTTCATTTCCGGTATAACTTTGTTGTCGTCAATATCCTGTTTAACTTTCAACACCTGTGGGGGTCAAATCTGCGACCTCCACCCACGACCGCCTAAATATCCAACAAAGGGTCCATCTTTGGCTTTTTCAAACCTCTGCTACTTATCTTTTCTCGGGACGAGATGCTTTGATTGTATTCCTACATTTTTCTTGCTTAATCTTTTTCAATTCAAATTGTTTTAGATTTTACCAGATCAGTCGCAGTCAGAAATGCAATTCTGGATAAACGAGTAGGTCGTAAACCTGGGTACAGATAAAGCTTGTTTGAAACTATTAACTATATGAGGTGCTACCCAAAAGTTTTGGGAATGTGAACAGCGCATGCAAACTGAATGTAGTATGAACTTTTGCTGCTACCCTTTGTGAGTCCACTGTACACATGCCCATGGGGACTACTTTGAAGGAGAAGGTGGAAACTAGGTGTTAAGATAAATCATTATTTTCATGATCAAATTCCCTAAACCTCTGGGTAGCACCTTAGATCAGATTGCTATAAAACCACATTTGCCATCATAATTTGTATTCTTCTATATTATTTAAATATTGTCTTGAAATTATTTTTCCAGATTTTTTAAGGAATCTCTTCGTTGGCTTTTTGCTAAGGGGAAAGTTGAGAAGGCTAAAGAAATGATCAAGTACGCAGCCAAATTGAACAATGTAGACTATGATCATGCTTGGCAAATTGCCCTAAAGAAAATCGACTCCGAGCCTGAAACAGAGTGCACAGAACTTGTAGAAATGCCCAAGGAAAATGACAAACATTCCACGTCTGAAGAAAGAATCTCTGAAACCAAATTACAACAGGAATTAATGAATGGTCTTGTTGAAGTCAAAAAACAAGTGAAGACAACATCATCAAAACCTGTGTGGATTGGTATCATACCCATAATGCAATATTCTTACACCAGGTTTATTTCCTTTATTATCATGATAAGCTGGTAAGTTACTGATTTTAATTCAACTTTTTGTTATTTGTAATTAAGAAGGAAATTCTTTACACATATACAAAGATAGCACTTTAATCCAAAGGCCATGTAAGTATTGTAACTCAAAGAGTAAATACCAACCAAAAAATAAGATAATTTTAAAATAGACTTATAAATTTTTGAAGAAATACATCTAGACTTGAATCTTTATTATTATTGGATGAAGTATTGTAACATAACACTTTTTATTAAATTTGAGTAGTTTTTACCTTCATCCTAATTTTAGTTGAAAAGCAGCTAGGCGTAAACTAGTCTCCATCTGGCAATGAGGGTGTGAGATCGATTCTCACCTGAAGGCTTACTCTTTATTTCTTGTTCTTCATTGTCATAGAAACAGTGGCCCAAATTAATGTATAAAAACAACTAAAATTAGGATGAAGATAAAAACTAGTCAAATTTAATAAAAAGTGGTGTGTTATAATACTTCATCCAATAATAAGTTGTATAAAAACAACTAAAATTAGGATGACGGTAAAAACTAGTCAAATTTAATAAAAAGTGTTACATCTAGATTTTTTTATGTAATAGATTATTACTGGCATCATATAATTTGATCAGTATGGTTTTTTATCAGACTTGGCTTTGTCCAGAAATTATCCATATGAGCACCTCTTGTAGAATGATACTTAATTGGCTAGTTTCTTAAATCAATGCTCATGAGTTTGTTGTTCCTCACTGGTTTTATTTATTAAGCTGACCTCTTGTCAAATATATCTAAATTGAGCTAAGTGTAAGGGAGACAACTCCGCCATTTATAAAATTACAAAGCAGCAAAGATAAAATTAAGCTGAATGTGTGTCGAAATAAATAATGAAGTTGGAGAGGGGTCTGGTTCATTTTCCCGAAAATCAACGTTGAACGTTGATTGGCCAAATCATGACTAGGCTGACTTATCATCTTCCCGACTGTTTATTAGCTTGAAAAACAAAGGAAATCAATTCGAAATCAAACTGTTTTTTAAAAAACATAAGTAACAGTAGTTTTTTGCGAAAAGAAACCAGTTTCTAAAGCAGAAGATGTTTATGCGTATGATCTTCTGTAGTGAAAATCGCCAATGGTTTAAATTGCTGAAAATGTGCGAGGTACGTCTGATTAAAGCCCCCACCCTACACACACACCTTAAATCATTTGGAAGTGAAAAATAACTATAAAGCAGAGATATACATGTACATAAATAATACTGTCATTATTGTAAATAAATACTCAATTGAAAAATCCTTTTTTTCTATAATTCTTAAACACAATATATATTGTAAATATTAAATCTTATCGTAAATAAATAATACTACATTGAATAAATTGCCAGCTTTTTCTTCATAAGTCATAAACATTGCACTCATTTTTTTAAAAATTAACTGGTGTTCTTGTAAATAATAAAATACGAATGAATGGCCAGTCAGGTAACTCGAATTGTCTTTCTTTGTTTTTCAAGCTAATAAACAGTTGGGAAGATCATAGGTCAGCCTAGTCATGATTTGGCCAATCAACATTCAGCAAATTGAACTTCGGGAAAGTGATTTTCAGGAAGAGGAATGCCTCCCATTGGAGAGATATATGTATTCGGTTGCGTCTTTCTGTCCGCACAATATCTCCAAAAGTACTCAATGAATTTCAATCAAATTTTGTGGAAGGGTGGGTAATGGGGTAAGGAAGAAGTGATTATGGGGCGGATCCAGGAATAATGTTTTGATTGAGAGATATTTTTCCATATTTTTCCTTCATACATTTATGTATATGCACATGACTGTCCACACAATGTCTCCAAAAGTTCTCAATGAATTTCAATGACATTTTTTAGGTGGGTGGGCAATGGGCTACTGAAGAGGTGATCGATTTTTTGGGCGGATCCATGCACAATTACTTCCCCTGACTATGGCATTGGCACTCTCTCTCTTCTAGTTTTTTACTTTTAGAAACTGTCAACCAAATCTGTCACCAATACTGTCAACATAGGTTTCTTCAGTTTTCAAGTTGGTCCAGCTGGCTGTATGTATGTATCGCATGCCACACCAATGGAGCTAGATAGCTGAAAATTTCAATATTTATTCCTTATTATGTCTTGAAAAAACGTTTTTTGTTTTTTCAACCCCCCCCCCAATACTTTTTTAGAGGGGGGTTCAGTTAGCAATGTAAGTTTTTGCTAAATTGATCCCTTAGTTTGTGTCCACTTGTTTTTTGAAAATTAAGACTTTTTTAGTGATCATTGCCTAACAAAAGGCAAGCAAAGTAACTTATTCATTGATCACCCCTTTTTCCAATTTTTTAATTGATCACCCCCAACAGTATGCTGTGAAAAGACGTTGGTCACGTGATGGTTTCTATTGAGTCACTAACCAGATTTGTTTAAGAGCCACTATTAGCTATTTATTTTCATTATTGTGCCGATCTAGCTACTTTTAGCCACTATTAGCTATTTATTTTCATTATTGTGATAATATAGCTACGTTTAGCCACTATTAGCTATTTATTGTGATAATGATCTAGCTACCTTTAGCCACTATTAGCTATTTATTTTAATTAATGTGATAATGATCTAGCTACTTATAGCCACTATTAGCTATTTATTTTAATTATTGCGATAATGATCTAGCTACTTTTAGCCACTATTAGCTATTTATTTTACTTATTATGATAATGATCTAGCTCCTTTTAGCCACTATTAGCTATTTACTTTAATTATTGTGATAGATCTATTTACTTTTAGCTACTATTAGCTAATTATTTGAATTGTTATACTAATCCAGCAACTTTTAGCAACTATTAGCTATTTCTAGCCATAAATTTTTCCTGTTTGAATTTGACAGATTTGATGCAGGGTTGACCTATTTTGTCCGATTTCTGGAGTTTGAGAAAACTAATCTGGCAACACTGCTTATTCATCATTTAGTCGCTCTTTTTCCTAGTGATTTCGTTTACATAATCAATCAGCATCCAAACCACAATTCACTTTCTATTTTTGATTATTATCTTTTCTTATTTCTATTGTTTCATTTTATAAATTAACAATTCTGTTTTTCTACTTGTCTGTTGATCGAAAATGAATTCATTCATTAAATTGTATGTTTTGCTCTTGTAAATAACTAACATCTCGGGAAAATGGTTAATAATATCGAAAATATTTTTGTTACTTACTTCGAAGGGGGAGGGAAGGGGGGAAAGATCCCAAATCCAAAAAACACAATTTAACTTTTGGAAGCAGTCAGACGAAAAGAAGAAGCAAAAATCCCTTACTGTGTCTATTGATGTTAGCGTGTATTATACACGCCAACATCGGGTTGTTTGCGAAAAAATTCCTCTTTCGTCAGTTAACTTGGTGACTGGAGTATGGTAACGATGACTCCTGATCGGAAATTCTTGGTAGTTCGGCTTCGGTGCCTTCGTCAAACTTCAGCAAACTCATAGAAATCTGTGTTACGATTACTGTATGAATGGAAATATACTAGATATTGTAGATGATGAAAAGGATCTTGGTATCATAGTAACTGATAAACTATCATTCTCCAGGTATATTGTCAGTGCTGCGGCTAAGGCAAACAGGGTGCTAGAACTGATTAAGCATACCTTTTCATATATAGACAAGGACTCCTTCCTTATACTATATAAGACTTATGTCTGTCCACACTTATAGTATTGTGCACATGCCTGGTCACCATACTTGGAGAGAGATAAAAATCTTTTAGAAAAAGTCCAGAGACGTGCAACTAAGTTAATACCGGAAGGGTTAACATCGTTAGAAATAGGAGAAATTGGGGAGACTTAATAGAAATGTTCAAGATTATGCATGGTTGAGAAGTAGTAAATCCTGATGTATTTTTTACTAGAAGTGGGTATAAGGGACTGAGAGGCCACACATATACGGTAGAAGTAGATTGAATATCAGAAAATTCTTTTTTAGCAATAGCTTACCGGAATATGTAGTGCTATCAATAGATGCAAATGATTTTAGAACAATTTATGATGTTTATTACACCACCACAAAGGTTTAAGGCCCTAGATATTGTGTAAATATGTTTGTTATGATGTGTGCTTGTATATACAAATTGTACACTTTTTTTTTCACACTAAAATAAAATGTTCTAAAATGTTGTATCTCAATGTGTATCTCAAGTAGTACAATATTAGATTAGTAAGGTCAACCTATTGAGTCCTACCGTGGTTTTGAGTTTTTGTTCTGATTGTTTTGTTTTGTTGTTTTGGGTTTTTTAAATTTTATTATTTTAGTCCAGGGCCAGCAGGGGCTACCATGCACCCCTCTCCCATGATTCAAATGTTCCTTAGGATGTTCTCTTTCAGAAAAAAGATGT
>VCCN01002573.1:47929-58803 GCA_006491835.1 Architeuthis dux
AACAAAAGTTGGTGTGATTTTTATTCATTGCCATCACGTGACTATGTTTAAATTTTAAAATTGAATCCACTCAACATTTTAAAGTTCTTTGACTTTCATTCTTATTGATTTTTTATCTTCATCTTCTTCAATAGTTTAATTGCCCTTTATCACATTTTAATTTAATTCTTTTTACTAGCACAATCGAACATCACTGTTTTTGGCCATAAGTTGCAATAAAAAGCAACTAATAAAATTAAGATGAAGGTAAAAAGTAGTCATAAAATTAAAAATAATATTGTTATTTAATTGTTTTGTATTAAAATAATACAGTAACGGAAATTTATTTGCGATCAGCTATATGAATTATCACCATTTTGGGGCAGGTCACTTTTTGCAAGAGATTAATTTTGTGTATGTCTGGTCTTGAAAAAAAAAAATTAATTCAAGGGGAATAACTTTTTTGTCTCAACCGTTGGACCCCAGGATTGTATCAGTACCATTCAAAATTCTAGAACAACATTTTGATTGCTATCAAAGTAGTCATTTCAGATGCACCAATAAAAGCCAAGTAATATTTTGACTTGATTTATTCAGATTTGGACACAAGAGACCATTGGCTACAGCAATTTCTGCTGGTTCCATATTCTTGATTGTTGCAGCTATTTTAAAGGGATTCGGAGGTAAGAGTCTTAAATATATGGATATCTCACTGTGTATCTCACTCAGGACAATATTAGGTTAGTAAGCTGAACCTATAGAGTCCTACTGTGGTTTTGTGTTTCTGTTTTGATTATTAGTTTGAAAATTCATATTCAAACATTTGGTGTCTGAGATCTTTTTTCAAGATTTGATTTAAATATGTTTATGTTTGGAGAAGAGACTGTAGCATCTGATAGCTTGTTCCAGGTAGGAGCGGATCTGTCTGAGAAGAAGTGTTTTCTGACTCAGGTGGCTGTTTGAATTTGTAACTTCTTGCTGTGACCTCTATGTTACACTGCTTAGGGATGGCTGTAGCATGATTTCATCTGGACAACTTACAGTCTTGGTCAATGGCCTGTAGACCTGAGGTTATCCTGTATATTTCTAGTAGATCATTACAGGTTCTAGTATCTCCAGATCAAGCTCTTTTAGCCTTTCTAGATATAACAGGTGTTTGATATTGGGGATCATCTTTGTGGCTCTTCTTTGTACTCTTGTTGTATAGCCATGGGTCAATCCTGGACTTGTTTTATAAAAATATGAGGATATATTTTTATTCCATCAGACACATCATTCTGTGGTGGAGAATGAAGAGTGGGAGAGAGATAATGAGAGCCAACAGACTTTTCTTAGACAGCAGGGCATACAGGTCCTTTGACAACAGGGAAATTGGTCCTGTCTTCGTCTCAAGGGTAAGTGATCTGTCTGGTCTCCAAGGGCATTCTTTTCCAGCTGATTTTCCAGCCCACCTTCTGCAACAGGGTTTTAGTCAACATCCTGTTTGTGACTTTCCACACCTGGTGCCAATATTTAATCCCAGTGCTGGTTTGTCTTCCGGTCCCTGGCCTCTGCAGCTCAGGGTTTTAGTCAGTATCCGGTGTATGACCTTTCCACGTCTGATGTGTCTTCCGATCCCTGGCCTCTGCAGCTCAGAGTTTTAGTCAATATCCTGTTTATGACTTTTCCACACCTGGTGTGTCTTCCGATCCCTGGCTCTTGTCCGATATCCTGTTTATAACTTTCAACAGCTGTGGGCGTCAAATCTGTGCCTAAATATCCAACACTCTTTCTATAGTGTCTACATTAAATTTATGTTGGGGTGGCTAAATGCAGGAGCTGAATTCCAAATATGGCCTTACGATTGCTTTATACAGCATTTTAAATATTTCCGCATCCATTAAATAGTTTCATGATTGGTAGTTAATCCTTGAGATTGACACAAGGGATAAATCAATGTGTCACCTGCTTATACCTGTAAATTAATCACTGTATATATATATAATGGAAGAAAAACCAATGATTTTGATCTTTTTTGCATTATTTTTCTCTATATACGAAAATCAATGTATAAGACGGAATTTGGACCTAAAGAAATCATCCCCAAACCAAGTATAAAATCCATGTTGTTTAGAGTGTCACCAATGGCAATGGAGTGCAGCCTAAAACACTACATTTTGAATTGAAATTCTGGGGGTCTTATACATCGATATATACTGTGAACAAATTTACAAGCATTATTATTATGGAATAATTATGTGTTTACATTATTCTGATAAATTTGAAATAATAGCATTTGTAGAGCACTGGGATTGAATACTGGCACCAGTGGGAAATTCATAACCCACCAAGCAGGCCTAATTTCTATAGGTTTATGGTTTAAACCGTGTATGCCACCCTGTTTTTAAAAGATAATCCAGCCAGTCAAAAATTTCATAATTTTAGAAAATTGAACAGGGCATGGATTGTATGCAAATTTTGATTGAAATTATCTATTTTGAAGGAAAAAAGAATGGAAACATTACTGTATAGTAAATGTTACTGGCTATTCAAAGTATAGATTATTATAATACATAAAAACATTAAACAAACAATATTTACTGTAGGTGTCAGTATATAAGATGGAATTTCAACCTTTTAAAAATCCTACTAAAACCAGGGGTCATCTTATACATCAAGTATAAAATCCCAAACTTAATATCATGTGGTTTAGAGTGTCACCAATGGCAACGGAGTGCAGTGTAAAACTCTACATTATGAATGGAAATTCTGGGGAGTCAGCTTATCCCAGAAGAACCCACTGTGATACTATGGAGCAAAATTTTTGCTGGTGTCCGCAGGAATTTGAGGAAAAGAAGCTGGATCTATTGATGAGAATCCGGCCTTCTTGTGGAGGAATGGTTTAGTGGCATGCTGACTTGAGGCATTAGATTTTTCCATATTACTGGTTTTTAAAGGTGGGTTGAAATTGACTCTATTTAAATACAATCAATTGCAGGAAAAGGGAAACAGCAACGAATGATAAAAACGAAGAGACAATCTTGAAAGAGACAAAAATTTCTTTATTCATTTAAGGATGGAAATTTAGTTAGTGTTTATATGTGCCTGTGTGTATATGTAAAAGTCCATTGTCTGTATATATGTGTGTAAATATGTAAGAGTCCTTTGTTCAGATATATTTGTTTTTCGTGTATGAAAGAGTTCATAATTATATTAATAATGTGTATGTAAAATTAAGGGAATTTGCTTACTTGGTTCTGAGTTCTGGGTTGTTTTTATATTCTGGCCCATCCGGGGTATGCGTGAAATATCACACGCACGTGGACGGGCGGAAATCATGAGAGCTGTGAAACATGTCTTTACTTTATGGCAGACTGGGAAGAAAAAGGGATGATTCAAATCTGATGCCTGTCACGTGACCACTTGCTGGTCCCTGATTGGCCACCTGTACATGAGTGGAGAGTTCCACTCATGGGAGACAACTCTGCTTGGGTCACTATAATGTTTATACATATGTATGTTAAGGGAAGGCTCAGTTCAGCTCAAGCATAGCTCTTATCAACATGTGTTCTTTGTTTATCCTTTCTTAACATGCTTAAACACAATTACGAATCAAAACGCATTCTAATCTTACACAGCTACCACAGATAGAACAACGAAGATGCATAAACACAACAAGAACATTACAGTCACCACAATACCGGTGTAACATACAATTTAATTGATCTGCACAATTTCTTATATAATATATTTTATCCTTGATTTTAACTCATGAAGTGTACTAAGTGACATCTACTGAACATCTTGGTGCAGTCATGTGACTGTGTGTCAATTAGCCTACCCAAAATCCCACATAATGTATCTTCAAGTAGAAATGGGTCTGAGTTAGGTAAGGTATGTTTCATTGCTGCCGGTTCAGCGTTGCCAATAAAGCGACGCTGTTTCAGCACAGGCCATGCTAGTGCCAGATTATTCAGCACAGGCCATTCCAGCGCATATAGTATATAGTTTCACAAGCCTAACAACAAAACTAGCCAAGACGTACCTGGTCCACCCTTTGAATACACTGTGAGTGTGAGCAATTCGCGCTATATGCAATGTTTGTTTGCTAAAAGTTTTTAATTAACAGAATCGATAGAAAAATTGATTTTAAATTTATAAGGAAAAGAATGTTACTCATTTGAATATTAAACATATACAACATTGTCCTAAAATGTAGCCTTAAAAATTGGATTTCTATAGTAGAAATCTTTGAAATTTGATTAAAAAAGAAAATCACTGTAAGATTGAATAGCAAAGACAAATTTTCCTAAAATTTAGCTATAAAAAAATTTCCAATTTAATTTCTGTAGTATAACATTATTTTAAAGATATATACGAACAATTATTGTAAGTGATTTTTGCTTTGTTTATGAAAGAATGAATGTAATAGTAGTATCAATAGTATTAGGCAGGCAAAGAAGAGAGGATTTTGTTACTCGCCCAAGTTCATACATATCAGTATAAAACGAAGGGGGAAAGAGTTGTTGCGGGCATCAAGAAGAATATTGACAAGGACTCATATTGTGAAAACAGTGTAATAACATTTTATATAATAAATAACACAAACAGATTAGTGAGTACATAATGAGCTGTATTGTAAGCTTCATTTAGTAGCAAAGGAAACTGTAATAGATTATTGTCATGGTCCTTAGATTTGATAGTGGCGCTGGAACAGCCATGCTGAACCCGTTATAGCGCTGGAACGGTGTTGCTTTAACGGCGACGATGGACTAGGTCTTCCCCATTATCTTATGAAACTTATGCTGACTACAACAAAATAGCAAATTTTGAAATAGCATTTGCTTGGTGTCGTCAACCAAAACTGTTAACTTAGGTTTCTTCAGTTTTTAAGTTAGTCTGGCTGGTTGGCTATATATCATGCATACAGGTCGCACCAATGGAGCTAGAGTGCTGAAAATTTAAACATTTACTCCTTATGTCTAGAAAAAACGTTTTTTGTTTTTTTAAATTCCTCCCTAAATAGGTTTTTTCTTGGGGGGGGGGACCAATTTGCAATGTAAGTTTATGCTAAATTGGTCCCTTAGTTTATGTCTGACAGCATTCGCGCTACATGACTGTTTCTATTGAGTGACTAATCAGACCTGTTTCTTTGTTCCCTTTTTTTATTCCTTTCCAAGGGGGTGGGGTGGGCAAAAACACTGACACAGTTTTGATGCAATAAGTCAAACAGCACATCAATGTTGCAGCACCGGAACGATTCCTTCAAGGAACACCTCCTCGCTTATCACCCGTAAGCTATCACCACTGTCACGAAATACGAGCGGCTACAACGCAATTCACAGTACAACTCCAACGTGGATCTGGTTGGCAAGCCTAGAACGGACTGACAAATTGTCGTCACCTGGCCTATTATAGCCAAAAGCATTCCACATCCGGGTTGGTAGCGCTTCACATACAGGTCACTGATGCTATATTCAGTGATTAGTTAGATGAGTACATGAGATATACTAGAGGGAATTAGTCTGCTAAATCACGGATTGCTACGTTGCTTATTTCAAACCATTGAGAAGTAATTTTTGGTTCACGTTTTTCTATTTTAGCATTGGGCTAGTTTCTTTGAGTTCATAAAAATAAAAGGCCATCCTTCGGTGATTTCAATCATTACTGATTTCTGCTACGGAAGACCATATGCGTAAAAATGTTTTTAAGACATACTTAAATTTTGTTTTTAATAAAAAAAATTCTTTACACATTAGTCGGTACGTTGTTGTTTATTTCTTTTCTGAATGCAACTGGTCCAAGATTAAAACCAAGATAGATTCAGCAACCATTTTCTGCGTTCTTTTTCACAGCAGCAGTAGCACCACGTGGAATTGTATGCTGAAAATGATTGCTGGATTTGGCACGTAAAAAGTAACAATCACCTACTATTTAATATTATATTACTACAATGGATAATAATGAGATATCCCAAAAATAAAACTCATGAAATAATTCTTTGGAAACCAGTTTCTAAAGCTGGAGATTTTTTACACGCTTGGTCTTCAGTAGCAGAAATCGCCAATGGTTGAAATCACCGAAAATGTTCAGTTCTCCTGTTTCGATTGATTGATCGATTGCTTGATCTATTGATTTGTTTAGCGGCACATCAACCCTTGATGGGTCATTTAATGCTGAAATCAGTTTAAAATCCCCAAAATAGTATCTTGCGACTTTGCTAAACAGTTATTTTTCTTTTGTTAGAGTCTTGCAACTTTGGTAAACAGTTATTTTTTTTAAAACTAGAGTCTTGCGACTTTGGTGAAAGGTTTTTTTTTGTTTTTTTGTTTTAATTAGTGTCTTGTGACTTTGGTGAAAGGTTATTTTTCCTTAACTAGAGTCTTGCGACTTTGGTAAACGGTTATTTTTTTAAAAAATAGAGTCTTGCGACTTTGCTGCAAAAACAGGTGGCGCCTGTTTTGGGGGGTCTTACTCCTCTGCAGGGGATGCAGTCAGCATATTCTAGGTCCCAGCCAACAGGGCTGCCTGTTTCAAAGGATGGATTAATAAAACTTACTCAGTAGAGAGAGATTAATTTGCTTGAGAGAATTTATAAAATGTATGAATATTTTGAAAAGTGTTTCTATTTGGTATATTATAAATAATAATCCTTTTACAGGTACAAGTAGCGAAAGCAACAACTTTTTCATGGTGTTTTTTATGATGGCAATGTTAGGAATTGGATCGGCCTATGGGGGTTTGTTCTTATACACACCTGAGCTTTACCCAACAGAAGTCAGGTAAGCAACTTGTTAATATATACTATATTTTATTGCATATAAAACAGGCATCCCCCCTCCTCACTGTAATGTTTATATGTGTGTAGCTATGCTTCTATATGTACGTTTTTTAAAATGAATAAACACGCTGACAAATTACCCAACAGCCCCTGTTTTACGAGCCCAGTTTTTCGGTCACGAAAACGGGAGCCCAGAAGTGGGAACTGGGAAGATCTCGGGTCAGGCAAACCCAGTCAACACGTGTCTGTTTCGTCTCTCAGCTTCTTTTCTTAACATGCTAAATACAGTGGAACCAAACGTGTTTCGACTTACACACAGCTAAAACAGAAAAAACGACAAGCTAACAAAGGCACTAGTACCAGACGACATTATACCCACCAAACAAGATATGTCCTAAGAAATTAATCCTTCTCTCTTCATCATAAGAAAATAGATTTTATTAAACAAAATTAAGATGAATGCTCAGGCTCAAATTTGATCTCCAGAGCAAATTCCCTGTCACTTCAGAGCATTGTAAAACATGCAAAGAAAAAGAATTAACCTGTGCAAGTTCTCCTCTTCTATGACCCAACTTTATATGCAAACCTCAATCCCCAAAACAGAGTTTAGACTCACTTCAATTAAATTTTGACTAGTTTCTACCTTCATCCTAATTTGTATACAACTTTCATTTCGGGCCACTGTTTCTGGGATTGCTGCTTCTCATGTGTGAATACGGCAAAGCATATGGTGCAGAGAGTCGGATGTTAGGAGTAGGTTTAAAAGTGTGGGTCGGCTTCTGCTGGTCCATGGGGTATTCGTGGCTGATTGGTAAAAGCAGCTAGGTGTAAACTAGACTCTCTCTGGCAATGACAGTGTGAGTTTGATTCTCACCGAAGGCTTGTTTTTTATTATCCGACCGCGCTGTTATTCGTTGCCGTAGAAATAGTGGCCCGAATTGAAAGTTGTATATAAAAACAACTGAAATTATGATGAAGGTAGAAACTAGTCAAAATTTAATTGAAGTGATGTATTGCAATTACTTCATCCAATAATAATGGTGATAAAGAGTTTAGACTGTTCTCATAAATGAGTAAACACTAATCTACGTTGAGAAGCTGTTGTCTCATCATAATCAAAAAAAGAACTAGGCTCAGTGAATCGCAATAAATAAAACAAAAAATATAACAATATTGACTTAAATTTACTAACCAAAGTAAAATGTACAACAAGTCCATATCGATGCAAGAAAAGGGTGAAGTGTTGAGAAAACTTGACCGCAGTGTTTCGGTACAGAAGCTGTGTGAGACGTATGTTATTGTTTCATTAACTGTATATCATATTATAGTAATTAATATACCCATATAAAGCTAGAAAAAGATCATGACTACAAAATGAAACAACGCATAATGATAGGTTGGAAAGCATTTGGCATGAGTAGAGGCATTCTGAAGATCACCTTGCAATGTGCTTAAAGCGTAAAGTATACAATGGTTGCATAATACCAGCCATGACTTACGGATGCGAAACATGGAAATTAACAAAACAAGCTGCAAACCAATTTAGAATAGCACAGAGAGACATGGAAAGAGCAATGCTAGGGATAATTCTAAAAGATAGAAAAAGATCAACATGGATCAGAGAGCAAGAAGAGATGATAATAGATGGGGGGAAAAGACTAACCAATTGGGGCCCATGGGACAGTAGACGCAGTAGAAAGAGATCAGACACAAGATGGAAGGTCGAGATAGAAAGGTTAGCACAATCTAGGTCGTCATGGAAGATGGGAAAGGCCTTTGTCCAGCAGTGGACTTATAATGGCTGATGATGATGATGATGATGATGTTTCATTTATATTAATGCATTGCATTTAACTATTTTATTCATATTAGAAAATGTCAACAAAAACTGTCACCAAAACTGTCAACATAGGTTTCTTCAGTTTTTAAGCCGGTCTGGCTGGCTGGCTGGCCGTTTAATATATGTTTAATTCAAGTTTCTAACAATTTGAATGCTTTGAAGATAGGAATCAGGGGTGCCGAAAAATCAGTGGTCTACCTGTACTAATAAATATAATCTACTGAGATTATGCCATGTCTGATGCAGGGATGTAAGAAAGACTCAAAAATAAAATTGTGTTTTGTATCACTAACTCAAAGCAATTCTAAATGTAAAGAGAAACTTTTCTGGCCACTCATTTTAGCCCAGAGTAATTAAAAATAAAGAAAGATAGAAAGAAAAGGCAACTTAATAAGCAAATTCACTTTTAGATTCATAGACCACTTGTAACCGCTGTGGAACTCTTCAATGAATAGTATTTTACAAAATGGAACTCTTTTATTATTAAATTATTAAAGGAAAATAAAAAAATTTACCAAAAAGTGCAAGTGAGATAACTTTAATCAAATGTTACTTCCCTTGAATAACTTTTTGAATTTGCTAGAATGAATTTAAGAGTCATTAATTTTCAGAATTATGGAACAGGTAAACCTCGTTTATCATTGTCCCCATTTAATTGCTCTATTTTTATGTTGAAAACACCAGAAAATTAATAAATCTGTTTATATGACACAAAACAGTGAACAACAGAAGTTGTTTTGTATTTCCCTTTGAAAGATAAGTTGAAACCTATATTACATGCAGTATATCCGTGCTAACCCATGAATACAGAAGAAAACGTGCTGACCTACAAGAGGTCTATAGAATCCAGAACAACATACATAGTGGATACTAACGTCCATGTTCAAAATGCCCTGATAAGAAAATGCTGACTTCATCTATGTGCAGTAAAACCAGAGGACACAGCATAAACTACAAATTCAGATCTCTACTGGTGTTATGAAAGATTTCCTCCCAGCAAGAGTGGCAAAAGCATGGAATAGCCTAAGTGAAAAGACAGTCATATCCGAGAATATCAATAATCATTGTTCTGATATCGGACATACCAAATTTAACTACCATTTTTCTTATTAGTTTAAACCCAGCCCAACTACACTGAAGCTGGCTTAATGATGCAATTAACTGCTGTCAAAAAAAGCCTATTTCAAGTATATTATTCATATATATTAATAACATCATTATTCAATCATCAAAGAATTTTCCATGGCTTTCTATGACGATATGCCACATTTCAGATAAAATTGTGTATTCCGTCATAAAAGAACAATTCCGGTTTTGGGTTGATGAATTCTTTAAGAATTTTTTGTCAAACTCCACTCGAAGTTGGAGTTGACTTTTTCCTCCTTAACAAGAACTAGAACAATCCTCACCGAATTTAGGGGAGTAAACTCTTCACTATTTGTCTATCACATCACAGTAAACGAAACCTACATATAAAATTAATATTTCCCTACTGTGATGTGATTGGGATGCGGCTCTCTTACCAATTGAGCTAAATGATGCAATTAACTGCTGTCAAAAAAAGCCTATTTCAAGTATATTCAAGTATATAAATTTATTGTTCGGTTTGTAGTTATAAATAACATTTGTTATTTACTAAAAATAATTGTACAAGTTACATAAATTGATTTAATTATAAATAAAATCATATGTAATATAGTTCTACCTATAAAAGGTCTATGGGTTATTGGTATCAACTTTGTTCCAGTTCAATTGGGATTTTCATGATTTCTAATTGGTAATAAGAGTTAAGTTAAGTCTGGTTATTGTGATTTGTCTGGACCAATCGAGTGCCCCATCCAAAAACCTCCGAATGGAGACTATGGCCTGCGATGCCTGGATGGTGCCACGATGAACTGGCTCAGAGGGATTGATGCTGGGTGGGGAGGGTCGTACGAATGACAACAGTATTAATTCTTTCTTTCTTTTTGACATTTTTACTTTTGACAGATCCGTTGGTCTCGGTCTGTGTTCTGCCGCTGCACGAGTAGGACATATGATGGCACCATTTTCAAGAATTTTGGTAAGTGTTAATGTTAAAATAAATACTACTGCACTCGGGTACTTGGGTGGTGACCACACTATGACAAAAGCCGCAAACTTGTCTGAGATCTATCATTTCCTAAGTCCTCATACTTATATATAATTCAACAAAAACCCTCAATCACATCATTACCCCATATCTTGACTATCACTTTCAATCAAACTTGAATGATTTGTATATATATATATATGATAATTATAATGACACTTATT
>VCCN01002573.1:73942-97334 GCA_006491835.1 Architeuthis dux
GGGCGGGCAAGGTTGGACTAGAGAAAGTAACTGCCAGATTTTCCTGAAGAAAAATCTGACTTCACATCATGGAATTTTCTTCTTCTGACTTTTTATTCTGTTTAAATTATTCATTTTTGTATTTGGAGAAAGAAAGTCCTACTGTTCAAGACACATGTCAGGCGCCCCCTAGCAGTTGGCTCCCTGGTCGACTTCTCCCGTACTAGGACCGGCCCTGATTTTGTGTTTTCTGATTTTAGCACTAAAAATTTTGGACATCATGGAGTTAAACCATGTTTTCAGAAATATTTAGTGTCCGAAATACTGCGACACAAGATTTTAATAATACAATGTTTGTTTACTCGCCTTTGGTTGAGGTCATTTCTGAATTTAAAGGTTTTTAATGTAAATGTTTTTAGTTTAAATTTACAAAAGAGCCCGAATACAATTTTTATTCACCTTTAGTGTGGCAATTTCTGAATTTAAAAGGTTTCTAATTTAAATTTACGAAAGGGCCCTACAGAATAAACGAAACAAATTTTGATTTTTTTTTTTTTAAATGTTCAGTTTATTTCTAAATTGACGTTAGTGTTAATTTTAAATTTGATATATTTCTGTGATTGTAGTTAAAAACACAACACTAACAATTAGGGACGTTGAACTACACCCATTCTGGATGTTTTGAAAACCTGGCTTAAGTAAATGATATCCAAAATTTTGTTTATTTTTCCTAAAAACAAAATTAGTGCGTCAAAATTAATTTTCCTTGATTCTTTCTTTCTTTTCTTTAGAATCTCAAGGCTTAAGATAGAAAATAAAACACCTTTTCATTTCTTCACAGAAAGTTAAATGTTTTTGCTCCTTTAAGGCAACCAAAATACTTTGAATATTATTTTTTTTTTCTTTTTAATGTAAATTTATTCTTTTACAATAAAATCACTTGAATTGACACTTAGTAAACACTTTTCACTCCCTGTCACCCAGTGTTGCTGATTTAACGCGTTTCGCGCTAGATACAGCGCGATTCTTGTTTTTGCAGTGCAAAAAGCGCTAAATTAGCGCGTTATCTTTTGACCATTTTTAGTTTCTTTTTGATGGTTTTTGGCTTTTTAAAAAAACAGATCTAGCGCTTTTTGGCACTCGAACTAGCGCGAAAATATTTTTTGAGTTTGCAACACAGCTGTCACCTCGTTCAGGTGAAATTCCTTACTGACATCTGACTTGTTTGTTCTGGAACTCCCAACAATCCGGCTATTACGCGACACAGGTCATAAATAATATTAAAAATAATAAATGCCTGAGTTGTTCATCAACGATATACGCAGGCATCAGGGAATATCCTAATCTTATCAACTTTTACTGTAATGAAATAACTGTCTGAACAACGGGTTAGCAGTGAGGTTATTGGATAAGAGCGTCAGCCGAGGAGAGAGCAAGCGTGAGACACGGTTGCTGCAGAACAAGGAAATGAAAATATTTCTCTAGGATCTTGTTGCACAAAATCGCAATGTTTGGTTTAAAATTGTTTTTGTTTCCCCTATGTGCGTCTGAGGTATGTTCACAATTTTCACATCAGCTCATATTTCGGGTTATTTGATTACTCCCTTTACTTTAAGTTGAAAGTTGTTTTTTAAGCACATTTAAACAAATTTTTATTGCTTAGGCCAGGTAAAAATAACAGCAAAAATGCCTGCCTGGACTTGCATAAAAATGGATTAACAGGCAGAGGGTGATAATTTTTTGACCAAAGCAAGATATTTGCGCCCTTAGATTTGACTTCGATCCACGTTTTTGCCGAATGAGCCATGATACACCTTGACCGACTTTTCCCCCCTTTCAGCTTTTCTCTTTTGTTTAGATAATTTACAAATTCCTAAACACACATCTGCGGTGTAATTTGAATGATCGTACATCAAAATAGGTTATTCGAGCCTGGAATTGTCAATACTTCGTTCATGTCACAAATATCTATAGAGTTGCTTGTGTTGTTAATTCAACAAGTTTGGAATGTGGGTGTGTGCACTGTCAAAACATGTTACATACAATCGAATCCGTTTAAAACGAGTCTCCCAGATCACTACAGTTCGATATTTTACTGAGCCCCTCCCCATGTCATGTGTCAGATTAGACTAAGTTATGTTTGACCCGAAAAGTGCATAGTTCAATCCATGTCACACACCCCTTTGTTGAGGTTATATCGGGTGTGAACATTGTTTTTTATCAAGATGTATCTTTTAAATTTGTTTGGGTTCGAGCCTAGTAGTCATTTAAGGGGGGGGGGAACTCTCATATCCCATGTACACTGCAGTCAGTGCATATTTCATCATTTAGTACAATAGGGAAAGTGGTCCCGATTGTAAAGATTCACACACGATGTTAACAACGGCGCACAAATAAAAACAATTTAATTTATTCAAAGCAGTTCCAACATAATTTATGTATTCATTCTGATTTTCTTTCATGAATTCTCTTATTTCTTTTTTTAAATTTATTTGTGCACCCTTTTTAATATCGAGGGTGTGAGACTTCCTTTGTGCCCCCCCCCCCCCCGTTGTCTATTTTTCACCTACGCACTAACTCTCGGTTTTCCAAGCCTAAATTCGACATTTGTATTTATTCAAATTCATGTCAGGGAGAAAGTATTTACTTCGTTTGTTCTGTTAATAATGGCTGAGACATTACAGTGGTCCTTGTTTCTTTCTAATTTTGGACAGTTTCACTTCGTATTAATGCCCTTGGGAAATGCATGAATCCGTCTCACCGGACCTGCCAACTCTCACGGTATTGTCGCGTGTCACACGATTTTTACTTCGATCTTAAGATCTCACGATTCGGTGTCCATCATTTCAGACGGTTTTTAACATTTTTGTTGTAAACTTTCAAGAACAAGCATTTCAAACAATTTTAACAACTTTTGATCAGTTCTTTTGTGACGACCAGTTCATTTGATTAAAACATTGTTACATTTGCATTTACATTACCTGTAATATTGTTGCTTATTTCCTCAGATGTTGTTTAAAGACGTTTTAATCACCTTCGATGGCAATTTATCAGGTATTTAGTCATGAAGATTTAAGGAGTCGGAGATCCAGTGTCACTGTTGTATGGTTATCTTGGTCTGCGAGAGGAAAATCCTGAACTTGGAAAAAAGGAATCGAAACTTGGTTTATAAAAATATTGGAATATATTTTTATTTCATAAGATACATTGTGTTGTGACGGAGAATGAAGACGGGGGAGAGAGATAATGAGAGCTGACAGGGAAACTGGCCTTGTCTTCCTCTAGCCTAGGCGGTCTGTCTCTCTGCCTTTCCGAGAGCCTCTGTGTCGCTTTTATCTGGTTCGAACGACCACACTGATTTTCCAGCCACCACCTGCAAGTTCTGTTGATATCCTGTTTATAACTTTCAACACCATAGCTGCCTAAATATCCAACATCACAAATGGCAACAAAGCCAAGAATACAAGTCAACTGTAACAATGCTCATAAGAATTGACATTTATGGAAGAATTAAATAATGTGTTTTACTTTTTTAGCATCACCCATGTCATAACCTCTGGACAACAGGAGTTGGCTTGTGCTATTTTTTTTTTTTTTTTTTTTTTTTTTTTAGAAGCATTTCCTGCTTGTCTAGACAGTTGACCATGGCATCAATTTGATCACTGACCATAAATCCCTACTTGGAATTTTCTCCTGACAAGCCTATCTCCCAGATGGCAGAATTCAACGTTGGTCGTTGGTTCATCAGGCTTATACATTTAAGCTATTTCATTGTTCTGGTGCAGTCCTTGGTACTGCAGATGCTCTCAGCAGATTGCCTCTTCTTGTAACTGTTGAAAATATTCCCATTCCTGCTGAGTGGACTAATCTAGTCTATTTTTGGACAGTTCTCTTGTGACTGCATCCAAAATAAGGGTACATACCCGCACAGATCCTGTTCTTTCCAAAGTGTTTAAATATTGTGAACTTGGGTGGTCTACTTCTATTTGTGATTCTCAATCTGAGCTTCTTCCTTTCTTTCGTAAAAGAAATGAGATTTTCACTCAATGGTTGTCTATGGGGTTACAGGGTGATAGTTCCTTCTGCCCATCACCAAACTTTACTTGCTGAATTCATAGGGGTCATGCCGGTGCATCCCGAATGAAGGGGGTGGCACGCAGTTACATTTGGTGGCCAAATTTGGATGTCAAGATTTAAGGAGTCTGAGATCCTGTGTCACAAACGGCAACCAGATGATGACTGTATGGAAAAAAAAGCCCAGAATGCAACAGTCAACTATAACAATGCTTATAAGAATTGATGTTTATGGGTGAATTAAATCCTGTGTTTTATTTATTTTTACTTTTTTAGCATCACCGAAAAGTCTCCAGATAATTTTGTATAAATATTAAGATCTTTGCACTTTGTAGGTTGGCAGGTCCGATCTTAACCCTCACCCCTTCCCCTGCGTGGCAGGGTAAGGCCCATCATGCCCCTTCTTGTCTTAGGCCTTTCCCAAGGTCTGTAAGTCTGTCCAAAGGCTGATAAACAAAGTAAAAAAAGTAAGTAAATTTTAAAATAAATCACAAGATGATGACATGACAGATCACGTCAAATTTGATAATTTATCTCTCTCTCTCAGTCACACCACACTCATCTGAAAAATATTTAGTGAAACCACGGATCAATTTGATATACTATTCACTTCCTCTATTGATTGTCAGTTGTTACATTTATTTTTTTCTGGGTCAGGTTAGGATTGGCCTGAACAAGTCTTGTCTTGATGGGCGATACGGTTTTTGAGTGAATCTCTTAGCATTTTTAATGTGATAGACTGAGTTTTTAAATAAGAGCCATCGCAAAATAGATGTAGTTTAAAAATAGACCAAAACTGTTAATATTGTGAACATGTTTCGATAAATAAAAATACTTACAGTACACAGGTGTATTGTTTTTAATGATCAGTAAGAAGAACCTACATGGCGACACGCCTATTCACTAAGGGGGAAACTTCTTGTCCCACATTATTAAATGTAAAAAAATGACTGCAAACATTGAATTATTTAGATCATCTCGAAATTTTTTAAATCTAGGAGTGGAGTAGATACAAAATAATACTAAAGAGGCAACAACAGAAAGAAACAAAATAGACAAAAATCACCTGAACTGATTAGGGCCAGACTCTCTTGAATTACACCGTTACCCACCTCATCTTTATGGTCAATATTTTTTAAATTCATAATGTAATTTTCCATCTGTGAATTAAAGAACTAAGACCACCCCTTCTTGTTCTTCCCAATGATGTAACTTCAATAATGGATACAGGATACAATCACCCGCAAGTGTGAAGGGGCGCAAAGTCTACAATATATTTTTAAAAGAATTTTCTGGGTAGGAAAAAAATTTGTTTAATAAAATAAGTAATATTTAAATTCAATTTATACTAATTGTTATAATGTGACTTTATTTTAGGCCTATGTAAGGTGGTATTTAATTCTTCATGTTATTGTCATTAAGTGGGTAATGAGTCACAATAAGTAATCAAAACATTTTTGCCCCCGGGTGCTGAGAACCTTTGCTATATCACAGCCTAATATAAACATATTAGCTCTAATGGAACAGCATTTTCAATTTTCATGAATTTGAAGCTCAGAACAAAACACATAATATTTATATAACACTTGAAAAATGCAAGAACTGGGAAATCAAATGATTTTATTTAGAAGAGATAAAATGTTGTGGGAAATGATTTGTCGATATCAATATTTGATTTATTCACACACATACACATACCTTAAGAATTCCAGAATTATGAATTCAATTGTCTCTGAAAAGAACAAAATGTTATGCTGTATAAATCAATAAGAAGTTAATAAACTATTCCAAAACATATGCACTTCTGCGAGTCATAGTTGCACTTTATCTTAAGTCAATTGTTTGTTTTTCTTAGTGGCCTATTTATATTGATTACAATCTCGTGAATACTCGGTTCGCATAAAAGAATTTTCTAAAACTGCATTCGAAATTACTTTAGTTATTTGGCCAACAAAATAGCGATCAACATCTTTTTTTTTTATTTTTGAAGAGATATCAACGTTATAAAATATAAAACTCAGTCAGTTTGTTTGTGGTGGTTTTTTGATACTGGTAAGAAAAGAGTTCTGGTCCAAGTAATATAACGGTCCCAGTTACCACAATTCTCTAAAAGAAAATTTGCATAGCAATACATTTCTTGGAATTTTAATCAAACTCTACATCAGAATTGTTTTATTAACAGATCTACAGAGTTCATGCTTAACAATAAATCTTGTAATAATAATATTGGTCACAACAACCATTTGGGCAGTTTGAATTTTTCAAAAACTGCCAATTTTCAGAGTTGTATTCGAAAAGGCTTTAATAAGCTCATGCTACCTGAAATCTAAACTCCAGACACCATAAAAGCATATTTCACAGTGCTAAAATTTAAATATGCAACATTTGTTATAGAAATGCAGAAAATATGTTGCTAGTTTCAATGTTTATTGGCCGATGTTGCCGCGGCAGTTCAAGTAACCCCATTTTACAGTACTTTTTCTTTCTCTTTTTACTTTGATACCAACACTTTTATTTGCTATTGACAAGTTGGGCTTTACTGTTAGTGTTGTATAGCCATCTTGGTCCGCGGTCGGAAAGACCTGAACTTGGAGAAAAAGGAGGACTCGAAACTTGTTTATAAAATATGAGGACATTTTTATTTCATAAGATACATTGTGTTGTGGGAGAGAGATAATGAGAGCCGACAGACAGTTCCCAACAGGGGAACTGGTCCCGTGCTCTCAGGCCCCTCTGGATTTTTCTGAGGACACCTAGCAGTTTGGGGTCCTCATCAATATCCTGTTTCAACACCGGTGGCGGTCAAATCTGTGACCCCGGCCACGGTTGCCTAAATATCCAACATTAGTACTCTTCGATTTGATTTTGGTATATAATATTTATTTATTTTCATCATCTAAGGTGAATTAACTGGTATTATCAGTTAATTCACCTGAGATGATGAAAATAAATTCATTCCCCTTAATTCATGTTGGATACCAGTGGTAGTGGGCAATTTAATCACGGGCATTTTCATTGCAGAAAATGCGGCTATTTTCCACTTTTTATAGCTGAAATGAAACGATAAACTCTGGTTCATCTGGTGTCACTAATTTTTACAATGTTATTCAGAGCTTTTGTGCGCAATAAGTAAAATAAAACCTTTTTAAATAAAGTTGTGTAGTAATTATCACTGAAAAAAAACCCATAAAAATTAAATCTAACTTAAACATCTAAAAATGATTATAAATACGTGCTTAACTTTACTTTACTAAGCTACATAAAAATAAAAATAAAAATAAAAACTTTTCAGTTTTTTTTTTTTTTTTTTTTTTTTTCCCCCCAATAGTATCAATATTTTTGCTTCTATTTGTTTTCATACAATTTCGAAAAAGTAGTTTATTTTTTAGTTTTTGGAATGGATGCAAAAGAATGCTTTAATATACATTTAGATTATGAGACCTGTTAAAAACATTTATACTGTCAAAAAGTGGCTAGGAAATAGTCATTTTCACTATGAAATTGCCTGCTATGAACTCGCCGGATACCTTTTTAAAATACTCATACCGACCACATTTTTGGATTGATTTTCATAAAGATTTTTATGATACTTCAGTATATTGTGTAGAATATGACTGTAATATTGTTTTTGCATGATATTACAGAACTACTAAAAATTGTGCATTAGCAATTAGAGCTTTGTATGTGATGAAAATATCACATTGTAAATGTTAAAACAGAGCGTATTAGAAGTGAACTGGAAACTTTCTTATTATACCACCAGATAGTGAAGGCATAGCTGAATACTTTACCCTAGAAAATGCATTTTCAGAACCGTGACGAGTTTGTCCTCTCTTGTGGTAGACACCTCATATGAGATGCATAAGAAATAATCATTTTAATTTTCATTAGCTTAATTGGGAAGTGAGTGCATGATTATGACTCTATGCTCACCATTGCTTATCTCTCCTTTATAAGAGATTGAGGTCAATGTAAGTACAAACATAAGTAATTACTATTGGCAGATTGGGTAAATAATATAAATGTTGACTGGCCAATTGTTTAGAGTGTAGATGACACGAGCACTTAGTTTATATATTATACAAAATATCTTTTCATTTGCCACAAATTAATTGCTAGAAACAGTCTAATTCAAATCTGATCAAAATAATTTACATTCCAGTAATTACCCCATAATTGTTTTTATCTTGAATTAATGATTAATTACATTCCTAATTCAATTAGTGGCAGATTTTGTTATGTTATGGTTGTTGCCGAGCTTTAAATTAAGTCTGTATTAGGTTGGTCATTTAAATAAGTATAATTTCCAATAAGTCATTTTATTTTAATAAAATGGATGGCCTTAAAATCTTCTCACAGTCGGAAGAACATATTTTCACCTAGACTATTTAGGTCACCGATTGGCTTCAGTAATTTCGACTCCGAATGTTAAGAAAGTTTGCTCCATGCTGCGTGAAAAACACATTGGCGTCGGAAAAGTCTGGCAGAAAATGCATCCTGAATTAACTCCTGCTGTGTTTGATAGATAAGAATGGGAATGGAAGCGATAATAATTTTTGTGTTATTAATCGCAGACCAAAGGGCAGGGGACCTGGAATGGGTGGACGATAGATAGATATCAGAAAGGGGTGGAACCAATGAGGCAGGGCAAGGTCAGCATGCAGGCTTAAAAAGGAACCCATTTTGATTGTCGAGTAGACAGTAATTAGAAGCAGCCAGGGAGACGGTTACGTCGGCCTTCGGGCCTGTGTAAAGTTAATTATCTGTGACCAACCCGTGCTTAAGTTTATCAGTCTCTTTCTCCCGATCTGTAAACAAATCGTCCATGTATTAACAGCCTTCCTCCCTCGGTGGAAGAAATATAAATGTTCCTGTATATATATATTTTCTATAGTTTTGAGAAGGGTCATTAATATTGAAATTGTTCTTCGGACGATTGAACTCCTTGTTATTTGTGTTGTAAACACAACGTTTCGGCCGATCCATTCTTCGGCCTTCTTCAGGTGTAAAATCCAAGTGTGATGGGTTAAACAGAAATTATGCTTAAAGGGGGGTAGCCCTTAAGCGCATGGCCCTGGTGTTTGTGTCTTTGTCCTGTCGGTTTAGATTTGTTGAGAAGTGGAAGCCACATCGGGTTGAAATCGACACTTGTCTGGCTAATGCATTTAGTTGACATTTTGATGTGAGCTGCCTCTTTGATTTTTCTGATTCCAACAACGTTCCTGTATATGTTTTGAAAACTGCTACGTCTGTATGTATCTGTTCCACGCAACGAGAAATTTGCGGTGGAATAAAAAGCAACTTTGAACTTTTTAAGAGCATTACTGTTTCCTTTCTAACCCTATGTCTGCATGCTACTAACGTGATTACGGAACAATTTGATATAATGTTATTTGTGACAGCGTGAAAAATGAAATGTACAGACTAAAAAAAACAAGAACCATAAGTTCAATGATGCATCCACCATCCTTACATCCATATATAAAAGGGATTCTAAACGCAGTAATAGTAGCATTACTAGTTGTAGTAGTAGCAGGGAGTTGAGGATGGTTCACCCGAAGGTCTGGACCAAGTTTCATATCAATCCAACATGATACAGCTGAGAAAATTGATATTTAACATATTAGGGGCCCACCAAAAAGTGTCTTATAGACATAGTGCACGTTTAGTGTTATTTTCTATAGTTTTGAGAAAGGTCATTAACATTCAAATAGTTCTTTGGACGTTTGAACTCCTTCTTGTTGTTCGATAGTTTTGGGAAGGGTCATTAACATTCAAATAGTTCTTCAGACAGTTGAACTCCTTGTTGTTTGTTGTTAACACAATGTTTCGCTCTATCCATTCTTCGGCCTTCCTCCGGTGTAATATCCGAATGTGATGGGGGGGTAAACAGAAGTTCTTCTTAGCTTCAAAGGAGATAACCCTTATAACGTAGTATTCAGGTGTTTCTTTATCCTTGTCTGGTTTGGGTTTGTTAAGTAGCGGAAGTCATTGAACTCTTGATTGAACACTGCACTTGTCTGACTAATGCATTCAGTTGATATGGCTGCCTCTTTGATTTTTCTGTTTCCAACAGCATCAATAATCTGGACTTCCTCCCAGAGAGTTAATGTTAACAACACAAATAACGAGTTCAATCGTCCGAAGAACTCTTTGAACGTTTAATGTTTTTTTTTTTTTTTTTTTTTTTTACTCTGATAAAGATGTGTTGATACAATTATCAGCCAAATTGGTTTATTGAAATTAGACCAAAGATATTAAGCATTTAATCTCTCTGGAAAACTGTGACTGCTTTTTGCTTTCCCTGCATTTTTTCCCTCCTCTTCTGTGTGTTGTTTGTTCGTGTTTTCTCCCTCTCAGTATTTTTAGAGCTACATGCTCAGCATTGTAGCTCTTAAAATAATGTAAATATCAGCTTTTAAAAAATGGTGCATTGGGCACTTATCGTGCATGGCCACTCATATGTATTCACTCATGTCTGTCTGTTTGTCCACACAATATCTCAAAGTTTGTATTCCAATGACATTTTATCGAAAGTTAAAGAAGAATTGATTAAAATTTGAAGTGAATCCAGGAATTGTCTTACAGTTACCTCCCCTGCATTTTCATTCAGTTTTTAGTGACAGTAGCATTGGCAGAGGAATGTGCTCTCCGAGTGCTTTCTAGTTCATAGTGTTTCTATATAATTTAGCTCCTCCTTTGTCATGTCCTCTTCCCTCCCACTTAACCCTATCTTATAAGAGTGATAGTATTGATGTCAACACATTGTAGTAGAAAGGTGTCTTTAAAAAGGGAGAACCGCAGGGTACAAAACCTCTTCGGAGGGAACTTCTTCCAGCACGACACCAGAAAACGCACTTTTATAGGTTTTGTGATAGCCTTAATTTTATCTGAAGCTGCAGTCATATTTCAATGAAACTTTAACTCTTAATGTTAGGTATGAACAAAAATGAAAAATTTCAAGTGTGTAAGCGACATCTGATTTTAAAAAATGTATGATAGACAATGCAATACACATATATTTGAGTGGAAAAAATAAACAAGATTAAAATGCACGACAGCTGCACCGTGCAAAAAAGGCATGTTATTGCCTGCAGCTCCCATAATTTGAAATAGCAGTCAATTTACATAAACAAAAAATAAAATATATTAAAAATACAGGCGGTAAATATTTTTTTCATCATTTCACTATTTAATTATTCATCCTTATTATAATACTTTTATATAAGTTTCAGTCGAACCAAGACATAGAATAAAAAATATGCATTTCAAAAATGTATAAGAATAAATTGATAAAAATGATGAAAAATATTTTTTTAAATAATATTGAATGAACAATTTTTTTTCCATAGATCAAAAGCCTGAATGATAATTAATCGAATAAAACTAAAAAAATTTCTGTAGTATTCTACTTAATTTTCCTGTTTTTTTTAATCCCAAAATAAGAGTTCCATTCCAGCAGTTCCAGGATATTATTCTAAAAAAGGCAAACATAATTAGTAACTCGAGGGATATATCTGTAAAATGTGTAAAAATCAACGAAAGCATCATTATATAAAATAGATAAATCATCAAACTAATAAAAGGTGGGGTAGGAATCATATGAAAAAAAATTGTTCTTCTCCGAAATTTGGAATGGAAAACTATTTTTTTTTTTTAAATTCGCCCTTTAATAAATAAGTATCGAAAAATAATATGCTGATTTTTGGCAGATTTAAAAAGTTTCTCGCGTGTCTATTTCATGCTGAAATTTTCATCAATTTTGTTCATACCTAGTTAATGTCATAAACCACCTGATACTGCTCCTAATTGACAGTGGAACTCTGCTGTGGGGGGGAAATAAAAATTTAAAATTATTATGATTGGTAGAATAAAAAAATTTTTAAAAAAAAGTAAGGTAACAATCAGTAGCTATTCCCCTTGATATTAACATTTAAATTCTTCAAGAGTTGAGATCACTCTGATCAGAAAAAAACAAGGAGATTATGTTGTACATTATTTCTAATCGGATTCTATCTGAAATAATCCATCCTTTCATCTGATAAATTGAGTGGATATTTAAATATTTATTAATCACCACTGCCCACAACACTGGTTTATTGTTGGGTTTAGGTTATTCATGTGGTCTCACATTTATATGTATCTCTGTATCTATCTATGTATCCGGACTTCGCCCAGCCCTAACCGTTCATGGTAGAAACTTGAAATTTTAAACATGCACTCCCCTCAACGTGTAGGGAAAATGTGTTTTTTTTTTGGGGGGGGGGAGGTTAAAATTGCTCCCCTAAATAAGTTTTTCAGAGGGAGGTTCAATACACAATATAAGTTTATGCTAAATTGGTCACTAGTTTGTGCCTGCTTGCCTTTTTGAAAATTCAGACCTTTTTTAGTGATCACAGCCCAACAAAAGGCGATAGAAGTAACTTATTCATTGATCACCCCTTTTCCCAACTTTTTAATTGATCACCCCCAACACAGTATATATGGGTGGTGGTGATTCATAATTTCCCTTGGAATGCTAGTTTTCATTATATTTGATAAAAAAAAAAGTTAAAAAGCAAATTAATAGATATTTAAAATGCTTTAGCTTCAAAGTATAATGGTCAAGGCCAAAGGTGATAATGTATCCCTGTTGTTTTTTTTGTCTTTATGTTTGTTTGCTTTCTTTTTCATTCAGATCTATTCTGGAAACACTTAAAAATCTTTAATTATGAACAAATAATAAATCTCAAAGCAAAGGTTTTATTTCATTTTTTAGTTGCTTAGTGTAATACATGAAAACCAGACACAATGTTGTTTGAGAATGTTATGAGTTGCAGTACTTATGTTTTTGGTATTATTGGATGTCTTGTGTGTGTGAAAATGTGTGTTTTTAAAGAAACACTATATATTGGTCATTCCATGTCAAGTGGACCAGTGGTCCCCACTCGACCATCTCAGATTTTGCTGTAACTTTGCTCACATGTTCATTTCGGTTTGAAATGAAGTCCTGTACAATTTTAGCTCAATATCTTTACTCGTTCAGTCACTATGGTTCCAAGAACAAGGACTACTTCGTTCGATGCAAAGACAACCAACGTTTTTTTTCCATTTTCAACTAGTAACCATACAGGAAATTCTACTGCATTGAAAATTTGTTCTCAGTCAACTTTATATGTAGATTTCGAAAATGTTATCAGCCTAGCTCTAGAAAAATATCATTTTCTTTCAGAAAAAGATGTCAAAGTGGGCTCCAAATTTCATTGGTATTTCCGAGAAGCCATGTTTAAGTAATCATTTCTCAAGACCTAGCCAACTTTGTGTGCTCTGTCTGGCAAGGAACAAAGTGATGTCAATGCACTACAAAATGTTACAATCTGGATCTTTCTAGCTTTTCTGGATCCTGAGATATAAGGTCCAAAGAATGGCCCAAATTCTTTTTTAATTTAAATTTTAAAAAAAATTTTTTTTTTAATTTTAATTTTTTTTAAAGGCAAAAATGTACATGTGGAACAATCTGCACAATTTTCTACCAAGAACCACTGAAAAGAGCAATGTTTACAATACTTGGGGCTAGATTTTCAAGTTGGTGTCTTGGTTCTTTCATGTGCTAATCAGTGGTTGAAATGGGGGAGATACAGCATATACATACACAAAACTTGTAAATTGGGATGTATGTTCAATGTCTATTAATGGAGACTTTAACATATACCTAGCCCCCAAATTCCAACCTTACCTTACACCTAAACCCATTTCCATCACCGGTTCTAATAGAGCATTGTAGTTTTGTTTAATGACCTCGCAAATTTTGAATTTTATTTATTTGCAATCCTGCATGGTCCGTGGTGACTTATAAGCCACTGCAAATTCCCTTTATTCATATCTATCAAAGATAATATTTATAACAAAAATGCATATTTACCTGATTGCAGAGAAATTGAAATCCACATCTCCCATGCCTGATGGCTCCAGCACATGGCCCCACCCTCTCTCTACTCATTTTCTTCTACTTTCTAGTATTGTACATTTCCTTAAAGTTTTTCAAAGAGGCTTTCTATTGTTGACAAGGTTTGTGCAGGTATTAATAATATAATAAAAACAACAAAATGAAGAACAATCCTCATTAAAAAGATATCTTCTCGGGCACCTCCTGGACGGAAGTGATTTTTTTTTTTTTTTTTTTTTTTTTTTTTTTTTTTTTTAAAGTTTTAAATAATTTTTTATTTTTTTAAAAATCACTTGTCTCGGAGGCATCCTGGGGAAGATATTTGTTTGACCCGAACACATTTTTACCATCCCCGGGAAAAATGTTAATTTCGAGCCCTGCTGGGCATCTATGGGATCAAAGAAATTCAAGTTATGGTGACTTCTCTTTATCTGGCACCTTTTAACAATTTTGAAGAAGGAAGGTTTTATGACCAGAAATGGGTTTTGGGAACTAGGTATACAGTAATGTCTCCATTAGTAGATATCGAATATATAAAAAACCTGGAAATTGAGTAGTAGGTATATGCTGTATCCCTGCATAACCCCCCCCCCCCCATTACCAGTACTGTTTATGAACCCTACTTGAAACCAGTGTAGGCTGGCATTTCTGCAAGTGTGGCGAGGACTTGCCACTTCAACGATTGAAACGAGAAGCGTTGTTTGTCTTTGCGTACCCGGATTTGTTCGTGATAGCTGTTTTAAACCAAAAGCTTTTACAGTACATCTGGGATACTGAAGCTTCACGCTTGCCCCCATACGGGTCTTTCCTCCATTGTTCTGGCCGATAAAAGGGAGAAGCGCCGGTTGAACAGGGAGTTGCGTTTGGGACTTATACGTCGCAGCGTTGGAGCATTTTACATGCTATTCAGTGACTGTTTGCACCAAACTGTGTCAGTGTTTTCCGAACCCCTCTTTGTGCAGCATTTTACGTGCTGTCTTGTGAACCCTCTCTAAATCAATAGCAAGCTTTAGAGCTTTTCAAACCTGTTTTTGAATAAGTTAGTGACATAATTGGTGGAGAGTATAGGTGAGTGGATCCGATTGACCTGGATCGAGTGAACATGTTATGACAGCTAAGACTTTTGAATAATCCAAAATGTCATCTACATGTATTTCTCTAACAATATTGTTGCTTTAAATCTTTGTTTTGTTCAGTAGTTATTACTAAGCTATGTGGGTGATTATTCATAAAATATGAACATTTCAAAGTCATACATGTAAAGGAATAAAAGTCACACTGACAAATGATAGTAAGACAACAGTTTATTATGAACTGCTTTTCTTTACAACCTGGTTTCCACTTTGTCATCCGTATCGTTTTCTACACAAATGGGTACTGCATCATAGACAGGAATTGTCTGTTTTGCAAATGATTTTTATATTATCAATATTATCTTCTAACTGTAACAATTCCAATAATAGTTTTCTATAAAAAATGCAGGCTTCTGTCAAGTCAACCATTGCTAAGGTTTCCGCAGTACTCTTGAAAACTCTTCTAATATGTTTAGATTGCCAAGCAATGGGCATATATTTATTATTATTACCTACCAAAAAGATTATATAGCCTCCTTGTGATCCCCCATCCCCCATCTTTCAGATTGGCAAAAGAGGCATCGCTATAGGCAACTATTTGCAAATGCTCATTGCTTCCTAAATCTGGAATATCTATCTGAGATTTTTCCTTTTTGGCTTTCTTGACTGTTCTATTAACTTGTTTTATGCATTCTACATTTTCTTGTTTAAGTATGGAGCTTAATGCATTAACATTGTAGCTTGGATCAGGTCTTGTTTGTGTGGCTAGCCAATTTAGTTGACCTATCATTTGTCTAGTTTCAGTAATTTCTGTTGTGGATATTGCATCTTCCAAGCTTCTGCCACCTTCTACTGGGATATATTTTAATTTCTTGACATATTCGTCCTGTCCGAGTTTAACATTATTCTCCCCATTCTTCTTTACATCTAATCCAACATCCAACTACTTCTTGAGACTTAACTTTAAATAAGTTATGGAGTCTGTCTATAACTCGGGTCTGAAAGATCTCTGACCCTGCAAAGCAGAAATCATGAGTAGCAATTATGCCATGCAGTTTGTTTCCACAATACCATGTAAATATTGCCTGATCATATTTTGAAGCTACTGCTCCTAACTTCATCAATTCCTCTCTGATTGTCAAGTACCAGGATCTTGAAGCGTCAGTCAAGCCATATACACATTTGGATAGGTTCCAAATATAACCTGGAGGCACATTGGCCTCTTGAGGAGGGTCTAAATAAACCAATCGGTTCAATTTCTTGCTCTGTAAAAATGCTGTCTTTATGTCCATTGATAGACCCTCTTTAGAACAGGTGTGAGAATCATTTCTAATATTATTCGCGTTTGTGTTCTGAAAGCCTCTCGCCACAAGTCTAGTCTTACAAATTTGTTTGCCATTAGACTTTTTATATGTATAAATCCATCTTGTGGATATTTTGAGTTGACCTTGGTCAGGTACTTGTGTATAAACCTAATTTTCAATCCAGCTTTGAAGTTCCCCTTCCTTTGCCTTGGCTATGTCGTCATTTGAGGAGAAAATCATAACATCAATTACCTTTTGGAATAGATTTTTGTTTCAGTTGTCTACCTCTTCTCATAGTTTGGTGCTGTTCAACATTGTCATCTGCTATTGGGGTTTCCAAAAACCATTCATACCACTTTGTCCCGTACACAGTTCCAGAATCACCACTGTCTAGGATTGCAGAGCCTAGTGTTTCACCCAAAAATGTGGGACCATCATGCTCTCGTTTTTGTTGATTTATCAACACTACAGATACATAGTTATCTGTTGGATTGTTTTGTTTCCGTCTAGTGCCATCAGCGTATGGACAATCATTAGCCCAGTGGAAATTGCAGCCACATATATAGCATTTAGTGGTTTTACCCTCAGGTCCTATCGGGTTTTGGCCATAAGAACGGGTTGAATTATTTTTATTATTATTATGTGCCCATCTGCCTTTATTGTCACTTCGTCGATTTGAAAATTGAGAGGGACGATTGGCTGACCAGCGACTGTAGTTTGCTTTCGTTATAAGCAATGTCCAACTTGTTGTTTACTATTGTGGAGTATTGACTGACGAAGCATCGGTGGACGTCCGTTCGTGCATGATCTTCCTCAATTTTTTGGACGTAGCAGATAACGTTAGTTCGTCTTCTGGTGTCCGGTGTGCACTTTTTAGTGCTCAGAAAGCAAGTACCGGTTCTGGTAAAATTATTTTATAATCCTTAAGTTTTGTGACGAGACGCTTGAACTGGATGAGGTACTCAGTTACTGACACGTATCTCTCCCTTTTGTATTGTTCAAATGATTTGTATGCCATAAAAGTCGACTGATTTGAGTCTTCTAAAAAGAGCGTATCCAATTTTTCTTACAGCTTTTGCATTCTATCATCTTCGTTTAAGGTGGTAATATCCAACTCCAAGACAGCTTCTCTGGCTTTTCCTTCGAGTGATAAGAAAATGGTTGGCGCTCACCGTTTCAGTGTTAAGGACGATGCCATTTCCCAAACTTGCATTGCTTTCTTCCAGAATTGTAATTCTCCGTGTTTAGAAGAGGTGGATTTAGCAATTTCGAAGCCATTCTGTATTTGTTGATAGACACACTGCTACCAGCAGTAAAGGAATAAGACAATGACAAACGATAGTAAGACAACAGTTTATTACAAACTACTTTTCTTTACAACCTGGTTTCCACTTTGTCAATACATGTCTTTCTTTTAAACAATGTTTGTTAGGTGTCACATGGACAATTGTGACTTAGCACAATCATCACTAAGTGCCAGATAAATTTGTCCACACCTTGTAAACCACCAAACTAATCCTGTTGTTTACAACTTGTATGATAATTGAAAAACAGGAGCACAAACCTATTTCTGTTTTATTTTCATTATATTGCAGTTAACTTTGGTTTGTTGTGGATACCTAACCTCAAATGATGTTATCTATAAAAGGTTCATTCATCTTTGAGCTTAAGTGTCCACTAGCTGTTGAAGCCTTTTAAATTTTATTGCTGTAAGATACTATGCTTCATTACTTGAAAGTAGAAATGAACTTCTCACCTTCTTTACCCACTTGGTTGAGTGGCGAGACCTCAAAAGGGGAAAGGAGTAATAAGACTATATTTGTGATAGTATTTTTTAATATCCATTCAAGAGTTGATACAATTTTTGTGCGAGTAGATCTATTAGAAACTGTCAACATAGGTTTCTTCAGTTGGTCTGGCTATGTATGTATTATGCATACAGGAGCTAGAGGGCTGAAAATTTAAACACTTACTCCTTATTATGTCTAGAAAAATTTTTTTTTTTTTTTTTGTATTGTGAAAATTTCCCCCAAATAGGTTTTTAGTTTGTGTGGGGGCCCCCTCTCAATTTGCAATGTACGTTTATGCTAAATTGATCCCTCAGTTTGAGCCCAGCAGCATGCTTGTTTTTTTTAAAATTCAGGCTTTTTAGTGATTGCTGCACAACAAAGGGAGTAACCTATTCATTGATCACCCCCTTTTTCCAATTTTTTTTTATTTGATCACCCCAAAACAGCCTGCTGCTAAAAGACGTTGGTCATATGACAGTTTTTATTGAGTGACTAACCAGACCTGTTTTTTATGGTTTAATTTCTTTCATAAAAGAAATTCAATGTGAGTCAACTGAAATAACTTTGTAAATGATAAAAAGTACAAGTTCATACACAATGTGTCATGACCTCTGGACCACAGGAGTTGGCTTCTAGACAAGCAGGAGGTGCTTCTAAAAATAACACCTCCTGCTTGTCTAGACAGTTGACCTTGGGGTCAACCTCAGTGTCTCGAGTTTGCCACACTTTTAAGTAATCAGTCAGTAAGAGTCAACTCATGGAGCAATTTGGCATCGCCTTAATCAAGCAGATCTAAAAATCAGCTAAATTTTCTAAATACTAACCACACTCTATTCTATTTTTCCTCCCTATCGTCTCAACTACTAACCAGTACTAAAGCCACTAACTAAAGCTAATACTTAAGAAACAGACAAACAAATAACTTGACTGATCACCTTGTGTTTCTACATGGTAGGTTGTCTTCTATATATCTTGTTTGACTTTGTGACTTCCTTCGAAGCCCAAGTCATTACAATATGTAAATTCAAGAGGGTTACTGAAAAGTTGTTTTTGTAGGAATTTTTCAAAAGATTATAGTTGTGTGTAAGGGTTAATTATTAAAATTTTTCAAAAGCCTACAGAATTAATTATCCCAGCTTCTTCAAGGTTAAATGGTGCCAGAGTGTGGTGGGTGAGGAGGGGAAGATTTCGGGGAAAACCTTTTTTGAATGTTCTGATAGGTCAATCCTAATTTGAAAAAAAAGCCTTCAGCTTTATAAACCTTTTATGGTGCAAGTGACTATATATGATCACCTGAGGACCCGCTAGCCACATGCAAATATTGTAGCTACAAAGACAACATAATCCGCACTAATGTGGTCTGCAAGCTTTGCAAAATACACTTGCACTTGAACAAAGATAGAAACTGTTTTGAGGCTTACCACACCCCATTAAATTAGCCTGTTTTTGTACCGCATAATAACATTTTCAAATCAACGTGGAGGTGTTGTTGGTTTTGTTTAGTTTTTTTTTTTTTTTTTTTTTTTTTTTTTTTTTTTTTTGTCTATCAATTCTTTGTATCTATTCATTATATTGAATATTATTCTTTAATTCTAATTTTGGACGAGGCACCATATATGATCACGTCAAACTTGCAAAAGGGATTGTTACGTTATGGGGGTATCATCAAACCCCATATATGCAACCGACTTGTGTGTTGTACTGGTGTGTAAAGTTGAAACTGGTCGGATATCGCTTGGAGTTCATTCTCCGTTCGTGTGCCGTGGCTTTGCTGAAAGGAACAGACATGAAAGTTGATTGGTTCATTGAGAAAAACAAAGTCTGATTTTAAATATTATGTTCGTTGTTTATTCAATTTTACTCAGTGGCGCTCTGGGAATCTGCATTTTAGGATACGTGATACTACAGAATCTACTATCAATGCCTCTTTGTAGGTTAAGGAATATTGTTTAATTTTGATTTGTCAAACAATTTCAACAAAGTACTGCTGCTCTTTTAAACTCTGTAAGTTGCATGTATCTCATATTTTTACACTTCACGCCATGTATCTCATATTTTTACACTTCACGCCTTGGACAGCTAGTCCAGGTTTTCTGAATTTTCTTTTTGTTTATGGGGGAAAAACTGCCCCCATAAACAAAGAAAATTCAGAAAACTTGCAATTGAAAATATCTTGTAATTAGGTTTAGTTTAACATACAAAAAGGTTGTTTTAATATCTAAAATATTTTTAGGGCTGCCCTATAAAAGGTTAAACATGGTTGCTTAAAAACTGAATTTGTGGCACTTTAGTCAATCTACCAACTTTAATGCAATGACTGAGGGACAGATACCTAATGTGTGGTCAGATCACTTTGAAACTGTCAGGTTAGAGTTGTAGGCAATAATGGCTAGTGTTATCAGGACAAAAGTATAATTAGAAACAATCGGCCAAAACTGTCAACATAAGTTTCTTCAGTTTTCAAGTTGGTCTGGCTAGCTATGTATGTATCAAGCATACAGGCTGCACCAATAGAGCTAGAGGGCTGAAAATGTCAACATTTACTCCTTATGTGTAGAACTCTTTGGGGGGGGGGGTGTATTTCCCCCCTTAAATAGGTTTTTAGTGGGTGGGGTCATTTTGCAATGTATGTTTATACTAAATTGGTCCCTTACTTTGTGTCCGGCAGCATTCATGCTTGTTTTTTGAAAATTCTGACTTTTTAATGACCAATGGAGCTAGCTGGGATTTTTTTTTTGTTTTTGTTTTGTTTTGTTTTTTGTTGGTTTTTTTGGGGGGACCAATTTAGCATAAACGTACATTGTAAATTGCCCCCAAGTTTGTGACCAGCTGCATTGTTTTTTGAAAATTCAGACTTTTTAGTGATCCAACAAAAGCCGAGAGAAGTAACTTATTCATTGATCACCCCCTTTTTCATTTGTTTTAATTGATCAAACGCGGTATGCTGCCAAAAGATGTTGGCACATGACAGTTTCTATTGAGTGACTAACCAGACTTGTTTTTGTTTCAAAAATGTTAATTGATATCATCTTGGCCACCTCTCACCTTTTTAAGGAATGGTAGAATTAATTGTATTCATGGCTGTCTTGTGGCTATTGGTTAGTTTAAGCACTTCAAAGAATTAAATTTCATTCAGTAACAATTTCAGAAAAGATATCAGTGGTGTACTTTGAAGGCATCAGTATGGGCAGTGACTAACCCTTTATAGGGCAGCCCTAAAAATATTTTAGATATCCAAACAACCTTTTTGTATGTTAAACTAGACCTAGTTGCAAGTTTTCAAAATCTTTTTGTTTATGGGTGCAAAACCTCCTCTGAAGTGATCATATATGGTGCCTCGCACAGAAAGTGACCAGAAATGGAAAATATAAAAAGATTAAAGTAGAAAGTTAAATAAAACATAGAATAACATTCAATAAAATAAATACAAAAAATTGATATTGACAAAAAAAATAACACCTGGGTTGATTTTAAAATGTTATTGTGCGGTCCAAAAACAGGCTAATTTAATGGGGGTGTGCAAACAAGAAGTCCAAATAACACACGTAAACCCATCCTTCATCCCGATTGGCGGCCATGTTTGTTTACATTTTGATAGTTTCAATTTGTAATAGATTTTTATTCTATTTTTATAAGATGAAGTATTATAAATCATTATCAATTTTTATGGCAGCTTGTAAAAAGCAGTCCTAAAAATTGATAATAATGATTTATAATACTTCATCTTATAAAAATCTATTACAAATTGAAACTACCAAAATGTAAACAAACATGGATGCCTCTTCATCTTAATTTATTAGTTGCTGTTTGCTGACTGCCGAAGAGAAATAGGTCTGAGAAAAGTTGTGATAAAAAAAATAATGAAAATTAGAAAGTAGTTTATTAAAAAAAACTGTGTGGCTTCCAAAGAACTGAGCAAGCCAAGAAAAAGTAGGAGAGAGATAATAAACAACTGATACTAATTAATGCATAGATGAAATCAAAACAACAACCTTAGATAACAGAATCTAGAAATTCATTATAACTCAATCCTGCATACCTACATTTATGGCAGCAGAATTAAACAATTTTTCAAAATTATCTGACCCCCTCATACTTCACTGATCAAAACTTTAGGGGAAAAAATGCAAAAGAAAAAACTTTAAATTTATTATTTTAAAAATTCAATCAAAGTTTGGCTTTGGGGGCAGAAGGTATTTTTTATTTTTTTGTTTTTCACTTTGTTTTGTTTGTTGTTTTTCAATAATTCCAAAGTATATTGTTGTGTTCTTGTGGTAGCTGTGTGAAATTAGAATGCATTTTGATTCGTAATCTGTTTAAGCGTGTTAAGAAAAGAAGACAGAACAAGATAACATGTGTGATAGGGTTGATTAGCCTGGTAAGAATTGAGCCTTCCCTGTTCCCACTTCCGGTTCCCGCTTTTTGGGACCGGAAACGGAATGGGGTTTGCTGTGAGCTTGCATCGGCATATTTATTGATACAGATATATTTATATAAACATTACATATGTGCATAAATATTTGTATTACAATAAAGAACTGTGACTTGTGAAGTCTGCAAACTCACTACTGCACCAAGATGCTTCCAGTATTTATAGTGTGCTTTTTAATTTTTTAAAACTGTTACTTAACAATCTCCTAGTATAGGGATTAAATTTTATAAAATCAAGACCTATTTAATAACCAATCACCATTATATGCAAAAACACAATTTCATGTCTTAGACACTGTAAATTTGATATTTAATTTACAACTACAGCACATTATATTAGAGAACCAACAACAGTCAGATATATCATAAAAACCATTTGAAAACTCAAATGGCAATGGGCTGGTCTTATTACAAGAATGTCGGACAACTGCTGGACATCAAGACTCACAATGTGGCTCTCCAGAGATCATATACAAAATTGTGGCCGGCAAAGAATAAAATGACGTAATGATTTAGACAAGTTCAGAAGATATTGGCTCCATCAAGTGGTCTGGCGAATCTTTGAAAAGCTGATGATTTACAACTATAGTCTGGGGGCCAGCAGGGCCTGCCGTGCACCCCCCCCTCCCATTGGGAAGAACTACCTCATTTGCATAAAATGGCTGCCAGTACACACCAAAAATAACAGAATTTCTTATCTCTTCTCCCAGTTGACATATCTGAGTACTTTAAAAGGCTAAATCATGGTTTTCAGACATAAGGAATTCAAAAATACACTTTATTTTATGGTAAAATAAAGTTTATTTTACCATAATT
>VCCN01002573.1:109950-122025 GCA_006491835.1 Architeuthis dux
TTAGCTCAATATTTTTACTCGTTCAGTCACTATGGATCCAAGCGACAACAATCTTTTTTTCCGTTTTCAACTAGCAACCATTCCACAACAGAAACTTCTACTGCAAGGAAAATTTGTTTTCAGGTTACCTTTATATATAGATTTTGAAAGTGTTATCAGCCTAGCTCTTCTAGAAAGCATCATTTTTTCAGAAAATGATGTCAAAGTGGGCTCCAAAGTTCATTGATATTGCTGAAAAGCCATATCAAAGTTATCATTACTCAGGTCCTAGCCAACTTTGTGTGCTCTGTCTGGCAAGGAAGAAAGTGATGCCAATGTACTACAAAATGTTAGTAAAACTAGAAAGATCCAGATTGTGATATAAGGTCTCAAAAATGGCCCGAATTAAAAAATGCACCATTTTTAAAGGCAAAAATGTACATGTGGAACAATCTGCACAATTTTCTACCAAGAACCACTGCAAAGAGCAATGTTTAACATACTTGGGACTAAATTTTCAATTTGGTGTCTTGGTTCTTTCATATTCTAATCAGTGGTTGAAATGAGGGGGGGGGGTATGCGGGGATACAGCATATACCTACATCTCAATTTCCAGGTTTTTTGTATGTTCAATGTCTATTAATGGAGACTTTAACATATACCTAGCCCCCAAATTCCAACCTTATCTTTATACCAAGTTCCTGAAACCCATTTCAATCACTGGTCCTAATAGAGCATTTTGTTTAATGACATTTCACATTTGGAATTTCATTTATTTGCACAGTTCTTATTTATCTTTGATTAGTAGTAAGTATAAAAGAGGATAAATTAGTAGGCAAAATATGTTTAAACATGAAATTTACTGTGACAAGATGGAACCCCCCCCCCTCTTTCTCAGGTTAGATTTTATAAAATACATTTTGTGTTTGGAGCTGGGTTGAATATTCAATTCATAGGTGAGATAGCAAATCTTAGAAGGAATATTTTTTTTAGTCAAATAGTCTTGGCCCAGAGAGACCATGTGGTAGATATCTCCTTGTATAAACATTAGAGATATCAGAACAATGGAGAATTGGAAACCTCCAGATGTCTTTCAGAAAAATAAAATAAAATAAAATATTTATATAGCAAACAGAACAGCAATTTTGTCAACCATGTATTTTATATAAATAAAAGTCACCTTTTAGATGACCGAGCACAACATTTCCTCGAGATTACTCACCTCATTTTGTAGGTAGACCCTTAAACATTAAATATGCTGCCTACCCAAATATGGGTGAGGATTAGGATCTGATTGAAGTATGCAGTCTCAAGACAGCTGTCTTCCCAGTGATGTCACCAAATACAAGTCTTTAGTAAATTCTCAATCATTCACAGAAGAGGGTTAAGCTCTGAGAACAGTTAGTGTACTAGAATGCCTTAGAGGAAACCAAACATACCAAGCCATTCAGTTTACCATAACTAACTTTAATCCAACAAGGACATACAGTTGCTGGAACTTGGAAAAATCATCATTTTGTTCACGTAAATGCAGAATATTCAAGTTAACCGAGTTTCACGAGACACAAGTTCTTTCCTAGCAAATGTTGGGATCTCAGAGAGTTAAAACTGCAACCATATGGCATGTTTTTGAGGGTTTCTCATGGATTGGAAACATTTGCAAAATTTGTGAAAGAACAAAAAGATGCATATGTCACATTTATGCATCATCATGGGCCAGACAGTTTCACTGGCCATCCACACAAGACTGTTGCTGGGTTCCAGAGCAGCATATCCTGATGACTATTGCTGCACCTACACCAACTGCTACAGGCAGACAGTACATAATACCTGCACAAACCTTGTCAACAATAGAAAACCTCTTTGAAAATTTTAGGAAATGTACAATACTAAAAAGTAGAAGAAAATGAATAGAGGGAGGGTGGGGCCCGTGTGCTGGAGCCATCAGGCGTGGGAGATGTTGATGCCAATATGCATTTTTGTTATAAATATTATCTTTGAATAAAGGGAATTTGCAATGGCTTATAAGCCACCATGGACCATGCAGGATAGCAAATAAATAAAATTCAAAATTTGCGATGTCATTAAGCAAAACTTCAATGCTCTATTAGAACTAGTGATGGAAATGGATTTAGGTAAAGGTAAGGTTGGAATTTGAGGACTAGGTATATGTTTGTTTCCATTAACAGATATTGAACATACAACATATGTAGGTATATGCTGTATCCCTGCATACCCCCCTCCATTTCAACCACCGATTTAGAACATGAAAGAATCAAGACAACAACTTGAAAATGTAGCCCCAAGTATTTTAAACATTGTTCTTTGCAGTGGTTCTTGGTAGAAAATTGTGCAGATTGTTCCACATGTACATTTTTTGCCTTTAAAAGTGGTGCATTTTTGTCGTTTTTTAATTCGGGCCATTTTTGAGACCTTATACTCAGGATCTAGAAAAGCTAGAAAGATCCAGATTGTAACACTTTGTAGTGCATTGGCATCACTTTGTTCCTTGCCATATCCTGAGTAATTACTCAAAACTGGCTTCTCTGAAATACCAATGAAATTTGGAGCACACTTTGACATCATTTTCTGAAAAAATGATGCTTTCTAGAGCTAGGCTGATAACATTTTCAAAATCTACATATAAAGGTAACCCGAAAACAAATTTTCCTTGCAGTAGAAGGTCCTGTTGTGGAATGGTTGCTAGTTGGATATGGAAAAAAAGATTTGGTTGTCGTCGCTTCGACCAAAGTAGTCCTTGTTCTTGGATCCATAGTGACTGAACTAGTAAAGATATCGAGCTAAAATTGTACAGGACTTCATTTCAAAGCCAAATGAACATCTGAGCAAAGGTAGAGCAAAATCTGAGATGGTCGAGTGGGGTCCACTTGACACGGAATGACCCATATAGAAACACAAGTTGATCAGTCAGTTCTTTCAGTTCAACTGTTTCCCAAGTATTAGCATTAGTTAGTGGCTTTAGTACTGGTTAGTGGTTGAGACGATAGGGAGGAAAAATAGAATAGTGTGGTTAGCATTTAGAAGATTTAGCTGATCTTTAGATATGGCCTTATTTAAGAGACGCCAAATAGGTGTGACCAGTCTTGTCCTGGAGTTAACCTTGACTGGTCATTTTTACCTAAAAGTGCAGCAAATCTGAGATGCTGAGGTTGACATCAAGGTCAGCTGTCTAGACAAATAAGTGCTTGTAAAAATAGCACAAGCCAACTCCTGTTGTCCAGAGGTTATGACACTCTAATTTGCTAAAGACATTCTCACTAGTCTGAAGCTGCAGTTTCAACAGCATTTTTCAGATCTCTATCAAAATGCATTAGAAATCTGTCAAAATTCATTTGACTACATTATCAAGAACTTCCGTCAGATCTTCAACTGGAAGTCATTTTACTGCAGGTGCAATAACATGTTAAAAGACCAATACAAAAGGGAAAACTTAATTGACTTTTATAAATGCCTCCCAGAGGAAGGTTATGCTTCTTTTAAAAGCCTTTCCTCTGGGATGGGTTTCAGCATTTGTTACAACCTATTCATGTGAAAACTATTTCAAAGATGAAGAATATCAAACCTGTTCATAGGTCAGTGTTTGCAGTCTGTTTTAATTGCAGGAACCACAATTTGACTATTTTCTTCTCCTAAGAAAGAATTTCATAGTTCGCATTGATTGATAGTACATGGAAGTTTATCTAAGTATATACTTCTATACAGGGGCGGATTGGGCAACTGGGCAAAATCACGGTGGGCTTGCCAGTCTGTGTACTGCCTGGTGCCTTGTCAGTAGGCCGGTGGGTCTCAAACTGTGTGCTGTGGTACAATAGTGTTTAACAACTATCTTCCAAGTGTGCCGCATAAATCTTTTTTCAAATACGAAGAAATGTATTTTGAGCCTTGAATGTGTCCAGTACAGGTATTGTCTGTCCCACTTCCACCACAGAGTTACCCATCTAGTGGTTTTATCACTAGATTTTGTGAGATCTCAACCGTTTTAGTGACGGGTGAAAGGTACTTATATCAATATGCTGATATGAAAGCTGATATGATTGTTCATTGACTACTGAAACGGTTTTGTGTAATTCATTTCATTTTTACAGTTTGTGTGGCGCATAAGTCAAATATATTTCCTAGTGTGCCGTCATAGAATAAAGTTTGAGAACCACTACAGTAGGCTGATAATCTCATTGGCCCCTTTAGTTTCATATTGAAATATTTTTAAGATGTACGTGGGGGGTCCTAAAATCTTGGCCATGTGCAGCTGCACTGCCTTAAGTACAGCCCTGGCTTCCAAGATTCATTTTTGATGCCTGAATTGATAAACATGAGTTTCTTCCCATTTCTCAGGTGTATCTTATTTCAGTCAAAAGAAAACCATGTGTTGTATAGCCATCTTGGACTTGGAGAAAAGGGAAGACTTGAAACTTGGTTTATAAAAATATGAGGCTTTATTTTTATTTGCCTCAAATACATTGTGCCGTGGCGGAGAGAGATGAGAGCCGACAGCCTGTTCTTAACAGGGACATTGGTCTTGTCTTCCCAAGCCTGGGCGGTCTGTCTTTCTGCTTAATGAGGGCGTCTCTGGCTGTTATGGTTTCCAGTCCAGCATCTGGGTTTAGTCAATATCCTGTTTATGCCTTTTGAACACCTGGTGTGTCTGTCTCTGGTCTTGGATACTTTGCAGTTTGGAGTTTTCGTCAATATCCTGTTTATAACACCTGTGTGGATCAAATCCGTGACCCCCACCTACGGCTGCCTAAAAATCCAACATCCGTACATGAATCTTCAAAGGTACACCTACAAAGTCACAATGATTGATATTGTTCAGTCAAATTATTGAAAACTAGTATTGTAAGGAAAATTATGAATCGCCACCACGCATATATGCTTATTTTTACCTCATAAATTAAGCAGTGGTGATGGTAAGATCAACTTATCTTGATGAAAATACTACCAGTAAGGTTTGAACCATAAATTCATGATATAAAAAACGTCACGTGACCAAGATCTTTAGACAGCATGCTGTGTTTGGGGGTCATCAATCAAAAAAAGGGTAATCAAGGAATAAGTTACCTCTCTCGCCTTTTCTTGGGCTGTGATCACTAAAATGTGAACGCTGCTGGACACAAACTAAGGGACCAATTTGGCATAAACATACATTGTAAATTGAACTCCCCACTAAAAACCTACATGGGTGGGGGGGGTTAAAAAATCAGAGTGTGTATGCAAAATTTCAAGTCTCTACTGTTAGGGCTGGGGGAAGTCGTACATATAAATATCAGAACACATGAACAACCTAAACACAGCAAAGTGTTTAAACCGATCTGTTGTGGGTAGCTGTTAATTAACAATCTCTGCTTATAAAAAAAAAAGGACATCTCATGTGTAACAACCTAATACAGTAACACCTCGGTTAGCGCTCTAAATATGTCCCTAAAAAATGCAGCGCTAAACGAAAAAACACGGTCATTATAACCTAGCATGAATAGAGATTGTGACAAATCTTTTAAAAGATATGTTGTTGAGCCTCAACAAGATGGAATGGATTAGTGCTGTTTATGTCATCTGGTATCTACTTTTTGGAGCAAGTGAAATACTAGGTGTTGATATGTCAATATATATCGCTACTTGATAAAATATTGTATATTTGTATGTCTATATGTATGTTCTCATACACAGTCAGTCAGTGATGCTCTCTTTTAGGAAATTTAACATTACTAAATAAATGTTAAAAACAGCACACTGTTGTGTTGTGTAGAAATTTACAATCGGGGTAGCCATTTTATAGTGAACCGAAATTTGGCCACATGTAGGGATTATCTCATTTCATACGGCCTCAAAATGTTCCTGTAATTATTCAAATTCTAAATTTTATCAGGGGCTCAGTGCACCCTGAAGCCCCAGCTGTATGGGCTCACTGCACCCTGAACTCCCAGCTTGTCAGAATCCTAACCCACATTAATGCAATGATTTTTAGGTGTTTGCCAAGGTCATTTTCTGCTCCCATATTGAAAAACAAGTAATTAAAAAAACAAGCTGTTTCCATAGCCTCCTATTGCTTCATTTTTTATTTGCCTTGGCCCACAAGACATAAAATCATTTCTAATCTGGCCCACCCCCAAAAATGTCTATCGACCCTGAATGTTGCTTGCTGCAATGTTGATTATCTCTTTTTAGCATCCTGCTATGTGAAATGAACCACTTCTTTCTTGCTTTCTTTTCACTGCAAACACATAAGGCTGACAAAAATTAAAAAATCCCATTAATTTCTTTTGTCAAATTCCAGTTCAAGTTGGAGTTGACTTTATTTGACCCCCCCCCCCCGTAACATGAAAAACAACTAATTCAGGGGAGACAACTCTTCACTATTTGTCTGTTCCATCACGTTGAACTAAACTGATATATGAAATTTAACATTTCCCTACCGTGATTTGAAATCTCTACCAAGGTTGGTTGGCTGTTCTCTTACCAACTAAGCTAAACAGACATGTAATATATTTACAAATTTATTTATTATATATACAATACGTCGGAGTAGGAGTGAAGTTTGACCCTGCGCAGCCCAGCTTGTTACTAGTTCTTGTCAGCATCAAGTGGATGACTTGCCTTGTCGGCTGGGGCCTAGAATATGCTGACTGCATCTCCTGCAGAGGGGTAAGACTCCCCCCAAACAGGGGCCACCTGTTTTTGCAAGTCGCAAGACTCTAGTTAAAAAGAAAAACCGTTCACCAAAGTCACAAAACTCTATTTTGGGGAATTTTAAACTGATTTCTGCATTAAATGACCCATCATGGGTTGATATGTCGCTAAACAAATCGATCAATTCTCTTGTCCAACTAAGTGAAACCAATATCTATCAGCTCCTGACATGACCACTATTTTTCCACCTCCCCTTTCATCCAACTGCAATTTTTGTTCAATATTCTAATAGGGCAATAAAAAAATCCATTTTTTATGCTTTTTATTTTTTTATTTTTTTTTTTTTTTACTCATTTCCTGATAACAAAGTGGATGTGTGTTGTTATTGTTTGTGTTTATGGGTTTTTTAGGTCTCTATAACACACTTTTCAGTCAGTCGGTCTCTAATATGTTAAATATCAATTTTCTCAGGCATATCATGTTGGATTCATCTGAAACTTGTTCGAGACCTTCAGGTGAACCATCTTCATCATAATGCTAAATGTCAATTTTCTCAGATGTATCATGTTGGATTCATATGAAACTTGGTCGAGGCCTTCAGGTGAACCATCCTTCCCGCTACTACTACCACGAATGGTGGACGCATTGTTGAACTTCTGGTTCTTGTTTAAATATAACAAGGTTTGAGACATAATTGTTTAACTTTTATCTCCACACTTTGGCTAAATATAGTGCTGTGTTCAAGCCAAATCTAAACTCTGTAGCATTGAGTAAGGTGTGGTACTTGTTGATATGTAAAGGTTTCCATAATTCAAAAACTTTATATATTTGCAAAAAAGGTTATGATATCCACTTGAGAATATTTAGAACAATATGACTCTTATAGAGATATTAATGTACTGCAAACTTCCATTGAGAGACAGCTTATAATCCTGCCTGGTTAGTCACTCAATCGAAACCGTCATTTGACCAATGTCTTTTGGCAGCATGCCTTTTGGGGGGTGATCAATAGGGAAAAGAGGTGATCAATCAATAAGTTACTTCTCTCGCCTTTTTGTAGAGCAGTGATCACTAAAAAGTCCAAATTTTCAAAAAAACTAGCATGAATGCTGCCGGACACAAACTAAGGGACCAATTTAACATAAACTTAAATTGTAAATTGAAACCTCCACTAAAAACTTGTTTTTTGAGAATTCTCCCACTAAATAAGAAAATATTTTTTCTAGACATAAGGAGTAAATGTTTAAATTTTCAGCCCTCTAGCTCCATTGGTATAGCCTGTATGCGTGATACATACATAGGCAAATAGCCAGCCAAACCAACTTAAAAACTGAAGAAACCAATGTTGACAGTTTCTAACAACATATTTTCTGATATATATGTATATGTGGTCGTCTTTGTTGGTAGCTTTGCGGAAGATGCTGAACTTGATGTTATGCTCAGTTCTATGTAGTAGGGTATCAACGAAAGGTAATGTGTTCTGTGATTCTGTTTTGTGTGTAAAGTTGATGGATGGTTCTATTGCGTTCGGTTATATAGAATCGGCGTTAATAAATTGGAAAGATGTTTTTCTCATTGCTTACATACAAATGATTTGGAAAAACCAGCCGTTGTGCTTGTAATAAAAAATGCACCTGTTTTTAAAATCTAACTTTTATCTGTATATTTTATATCTTACTAGCAGTGATACCCGGCATTGCCCGGGGGGGGGGGGGGAATAATTTAAAATATAAGAACACAGGAAAACAAATTATATTTTAGAAAATTTTCATACAATTAAATGTTCGTTTTAGTCGATTATTTGCGCACACTCCTAAATTTGTCAAATTTAGCATTGTAGTTACATTGTAAATAGCCTAAAAGCCTAAAAATTAATTGTTCTCAAAAGTGACAAATTACCAGAGGAAACAAAGGTCATATGGATTGAAAGCACAAAAAATTACTTTATTTCAAATGTTCAAGTAAAACAAATATTTGCACATGGATCTCCTCAGGAGTTGTGCGACAGCGGATATGAGAAGAAATGTATACAAAAGTACTGAAATATCATACAAAATGCCCACATGACCACTCAATTAAATCAGTTTTGGGATCATTGGTTTTCATTGTGTGAGAAGAAATATATTAAAGAACAAATATTTTACTGTGTTGTCAAATTTGAAGTTATTTTTTCCCCAGGCAACGCTGGGAATTCCTGCTAGTATTTTAATAGTATTTTAATATAAGAGACCAACAAAAAATGTGATTTCCATTTAAGACAGAACTACAAGTGTTTATAATTAAATGCAGTGCATGACTCCAGCTACTAAAAGAGCTTATAAAAATAGTTTGTTTTGTTGTGGATAAAGATAGAAAATTCAAGTGGTCTGTAAAACCTGAAATGATTTTTCAAGTGTCTCTGGAAAGATGAAATAATACATTTTGAAACCAGGCTTCTTAGTTTTTGTTTGGAAACATTATGGTAGAAACCATCAACTAAAACTGTCACCAAAACTGTCAACATAGGCTTCTACAGTTTTTAAGTTGGTCTGGCTGGCTATGTATGGGTTGTACCAATAGAGCTAGCGGGCTGAAAATTCAAACATTTATTTCGTATGTGTAGTAAATTCTCTCCCAAATAGGTTTTAGTGGGACTTCAATTCACAATTTAAGTTTATGCTAAATTGGTCCCTTAGTTTAGCTTCTTTTTTTTTTACTTTTTTTAATTTTATTTATTTATTTATTTAAAAATTCAGACTTTTTGATTACTGCCCAACAAAAGGTGTGAGAAGTAACTTATTCATTGATAACCACTTTTTCCAAATTTTAATTGTACACCCCAACACAGCATGCTGCCAAAAGACGTTGATCACAAGACTGTTTCTATTGAGTGACAAACCAGACATGTCATTTTTATTATACTATCAGCTTTGGCTTATCAGACCCAAATGCTTTCAGCTGGATTACTGACAGACGCTCTTAATTGTAGCTTTAGAGATCTTGCCAACAAAAGACAAAAGAAGTAACATTCATTGATGAGCCCTTTCCAATTTTTTAATTGATCACCCCTAACAGTATACTGCCAAAAGATGTTGGCCACGTGACTGTTATAGTTGAGTGTCTAACCAGACCTGGGTTTTTTAAATTCTAATTTCCCAAATGGACTGTCTCAATTTTTAGTGTCTTTTTTGACATTTTTGGCATTTTTTGGCCATGTTTGACTTTTTAAAAAAAACAAAACAATAAATACAATTACAAAAATGCGGACCTTGGAAAACTTCCAAATCCTATAAAAACAATGGGGTAATCAAATTCCTGGCTAACACCCTGTAAGCTTAGTAAATCAATGAATATATTGATTCTGATAATCAATATTCAAATGGCAAATGCAAATGTGACTACAATCAGGTTTTATTTACAAATTTGCAAGATGGAACAAAAGAATTGCTTTGTTTGCTATTAGGTTGTTCGGAAAATAATGGCTGATTGTAGATACCAACTTTTAGTCGTGTCCTACAACATTACTTTAGTACATTGTACCAATATATACGTCTCATTTTAATGATTAAAATGTGCTCTTTTCGCAAATATTCACTGTTTATTTTCATAGTTATCTTTAGAAGGTGTAGACCCTTAATCCCGAAGATGAAAAAAAATGAGTTGTGTATAATCCTCTTGTACGAGTATAAACTTAGTCACACTGTGTCTCAAACAGCTTCCAATATTAACCTAACTTGGGCTATGAAACTTTGCCTCATCCGCCATACCCCCCAGATCTGTCAGCCATTGATTCCTATTTTTTTTCAAGCACCTAGACAACTTTCAAGACAAAAGAGATTCATAATTAAAAATCTGATGTATAATGATGTTTCATGAAAAACATCATATATGCAAAACGACAAAAGAAAAAGACGCTAAAGATATGGGGATTTTGCCTCCATAAACAAAAAAATTTCAGAAAACTTGCAACTGAAAATATCTTGTAATTAGGTCTAGTTTAACATACAAAATGATTGTTTGATATCTAAAATATTTTTAGGGCTGCCCTATAAATAAAGATTTTTTTTTTTTTTTTTTTTTTTTTTTTCTCCTCCTCAATATGGCTTAGAGCATAGAATGACCTGGGGTGGAAAAAAAACTTTTCTACTTGATGTATAATGTGCTTTCAAAAACCCAACTAGAAACAGCTGGCCAAAACTGTTTACCGTTCAACATATGTTTCTTCAGTTTTCAAGTGGTTCTGCCTGGCTATCTATCTCTGTCAAGTGTACAGGCCACACCAATGGAGCTAGAAAATTTAAACATTTATTATGTTTAGAAGAAAACGTTTTGAATTTACAATGTAATTTTATGCTAAATTGGTCCCTTGTATCCGGCAGTGTTCACGCTTGTTTTGTTGAAAATTTGGACTTTTAAGTGATGCCACAAAAGGTGAGAAGTAATTTATTCATTGATCACCACTTTTTCCAATTTTTTTTAATTTTCAGGACATGTTGCCAAAAGATGTTGATCATGAGACAGTTTCTATTGAGTGACTAACCAGACCTGTTTTGTTGTTTTTTGTTTTTTGTTTTTTTTAATTCCAATTTACCAATTTCCATGTCTCAATATTTAGTGTCTTTTTGGTCATTTTTGGCTTTAAAAAAAATTTATTTAAAAAATTTTAATCTTGTCTTTCAGATGAAGTGATGCATCGATTTTGTGAGTAAGAGAAATGGGCAAGGATGACGAGGACCCTAATAATCAAGGGAAGAGTGAGGTGCTGCAGAAAATGCGGAAGGCTCGTCGGAATATTATCCAGGAAATCCTAGTTACTGAGGAGTCGTATATCAATGATCTCAAATCCATTGTTGATCTCTTCTTTCGACCAGAAGAGGAGTCAAAGGTACCTTTTTGCTTCAATTTATCATATTATATGAGACCCCCCACGCTGAAGGATGTATTAACAGGGCCGTTGGGGAGGGAGCTTCAGCCCTTGAATAATTTGCTAATATGTGTTCCTAATTTTTTTGAAAAATGGACAAGTTAAGAATGACACTTGATCAAAAACAGATGTTTTTGAAAAACAAGTTATCACGGATCAAAGACTTATTTATAGATAAAAATAATTATAATAGGAACTAGCTGGCCATAACAACGCAGGCTTAAATAGACTTGATTTTCATTGTCAGGCAGTCAGAGATTTAGCCGGCCTGAGAACAGGGGTGTGCATCGCTTCGCACACGCATCGTACTCCACGGGGGCATGACCAAATAGTTTCTTAGCCTTTTTCTCTCTCTCTCTCCGTATTTGCCTTGTCATGTATACTATCTCTTGCCCTTGCTGGGTGAAATGTTTACATGATTGTATAAAATAAATATATGGTCTTCATGTCATGTCTTCTTCTGTGCAGCACTTGCACCTGCTGGATGGTATGTCTGCATGTTAACAATAACATGACTATGCAACATACTTAGTGCAAGTCAATTTTGG
>VCCN01002573.1:158478-179507 GCA_006491835.1 Architeuthis dux
TTAAAAAGTGACTGAACCAGTTTAAGTAGAAAAGTTCATTGTTTTAAATGGTTGGCAGGAGATATTTCTATCAGTAAAATATAAATTTTATCTTACTTTTATTATGTATTATGATTGGTAGGCAGTCCTCTTACCAACTGAGCTAAATTGAGAAGTCTTATACATTAACAAATTTATTTATTATATATACAATACAAAAGTTACAGTAATCATCTTCGGTCAGAATTGGAGTGGAGTTTGACCCTGCAGCAGCCAGGCTTGTTTCTTTATCCATTTTCTAGCCACTTAATGTAGTGAGTTTATTAATAAAACTAGAAACTGTCAACATAGGTTTCTTTCAGTTCTCAAGTTGGTCTGGCTGGCTATGTATCACGTGTCCAGGATGCACCAATGGAGCTAGATGGCTGAAAATTTAAACATTTACTTATGTCTAGAAAAAAACATGTTCTTTTTTTTTTTAAATCCCCCCCCCCCAAAAAAAAAGGCTTTTAGTGGGGCGTTCAATGTAAGTTTATGCTAAATTGATCACTAGTTTGTGTCTGCTTGTTTTTTTGAAAATTCAAACTTTTTTAGAGATCACAGCCCAACTAAAGGCGAGACAAGTAACTTATTCATTATTGATCACCCCCTTTTTCCAATTTTTTAAACATGCTGCCAAAAGACATTGGTCGTTTGATGGTTTCTATTGAGTGACTAACCAGACCTGTTTTGTGTGTATATGAATATGAATAGTTTTGTCAATAGTATTTTAATTGTTATTTGACAAAGTAGGATGACTTAACCGTCAAAAATGGATCACAGCATAAGGACTGATTTGACTGATCACCGCTAAAAAGCTAACAAATTCTTTACTTTTATACTAAGCTGGCACGGCAATGGCTGTTTGAGTTTTAGTAAAAAACAATTATTTTATTTTATTAAATCAAGTATTGTAAACCATTTTTATTAATTTTTGACTGCTATTTACATTCATCCTAATCTTTAGTAGTTTTTAAAAAAAATCCCAATGTGTAAAATGGTTTACAATAAACAAATAAAACAATAACACTGCCTTGCTGGCCTTACTGAAATTATTATTAAACAAACTAAAAATTAGGATGAATGAAAATAGTACTCAAAAATGAATGAAAATGGTTTACAATACTTGATTTAAGAAAAAAATAAAATAAAATGATCATTTTTTTACTAAAACTCAAACAGCCGTGCCAGCTTAGAACGAAAGTAAAAACAAATGTTAGCGGTGATCAGTCAAATCAGTCCTTATGATGCAATCCATTTTTGACAGTTAAGTCGTCCTACTTTACCATTATTTTCTTTTCATTGCTTTGAAATCACTTGATCCAAATAATTCCTAACAACCTGAATCTCTTCTATTCCAGTTCTACTATGCCAAGTGCCCGTACTATGCAAGAATGAATCAATATGAAGTTTCCCTCTATGATGGCCAGTTTGTTACAATCATTGACAAAAAAGACGGCAATAACAATCATGATTGGTGGCTGGTGTTCACTGATGACCACCATTATGGCTACTGTCCAGCCATTTGTCTTGAGAAAGCTGAAAACTTTATGGAATCTGGTCGGCTCCCTGATTTAACAGAACTTTATAACAATGCGTTACGATGAAGAATATGGCATAACTAAACTATGAATCTTTGTCTTGATTTGTATTTAATTGTATTGGTAACGAGATACACAGAGCAATAGAAATGAAAATCAAAGCTGGGGTGGGGGAATCTAGGACAAGTATAAAACTAATGCAATTTACAATGATAATAAGTTAATTCATGTTTGTTGTTTATTGTTTTATATATCTTTTTTCAACTTTTTATAGCTAGTTTTTGTTTATTTTCTCGAGTAATGTTATTTAATTTTTTTATTTATTTAAAGCACAAAATCGATAAGAGTTGATTGTAAAATAAAGTTTTAAATGCAGCACAAAAGTTTTCACGGTGGAGAAATTAAATTGCTGCAATGTGATGAAAGTTTCCACAGAAAACGGTGTTAACACAAATTTAAGCTTTTTGTTTATTTGTTGCAATCAACTATGTTCCCTTGCGTTTGTCTTTGCCTATTTTGTGTAGCCATAGTTGATTTCTTAGAAATCTTCATGTGGTTCACTTGATGTTAATGTTATCAAAAAGTCGGTTATCTACCTATTTAACAAAATGTTTTTCTATTTTGTATCAAATATTCGATCAGTAAGATCGTAAACGTAAAACATTTTAATTAAATAAAACAAAAATTAAATAACATTACTCGAGAAAATAAACAAAAACTGGCTATAAAATGATGAAAAAAAGATATATAAAACACTAAACAACGAACATGAATTAACTTTTTAATTATTGTAAATTGCATTAGATTTATATATATATTGATTCTATTTTGTTTTAAATCCCGTCTAGATAGTCATTTTCACTTTAAAACGAAACCCGACCGAAATGTCCAGGTTTGAAATATTGGCAGTCAACTTGTCTGGTTACTGTGTGTGCATGTGCGTGTGTGTGAGAGAGAGAGAGAGAGAGAGAGAGAGAGAGAGAGAGTGTGTCTTAAAGCTGAGTAATTAAATGAATTTTAATGATTTTTACTTTACAAACTTTGATTAAATTTTGTTTTAGAAAAAAACAAAACAAAAATGCTCTTTTTATATCATGAAGACGGTTTTGTCATATCTAAAAGTTTAAAAATTAAAATCTGGTTAGAGCCTGATTCTATGAAATACTCAAATTTAAATAAAACAAAAAAATTAGGTCTTTAAAAAATTAAATTTAAAAACTTACTGAAATTAATTTGAAAAAATAACCATTTTCCACTTTAGGAAATAACTCGCTGCTTGTATAAAATCGTTTATATAATTTATTTTCAATATATTATTGGTAGAAACTGAACTGTTATTATCAGTGTGTATGTTCTTTAACCACTAGAATATGACAAATGGGTATTGCTCAAGGTGATACATATTACTGGCCTACAAGCCATGCGGACTGGAGGTGGACATGGACAAAAGTTACCTGTAAGTTTTTTTTACATTTTTACACCATGATATTGTAGAAATAATGAGTCCATTTGTTTCTCTGAGTCTCATTCATTTGCTAAAGTATTTTTATGCTTCATTGATGAGAATTTTTGTAAAATTTAAAATCTTGTTCTGATTGAATTAATATTTTCTCTGCTTTCTGATCAATAAGAAATAATAATAATTGATCAGTAGAAACAAATGGAATCATTATTTCTACAACATCATGGTGTAAAAATGTAAAAAAAACTCAAAGGTAACTTTTTAAATCTGTTCACGCCAGCTATATTAATCCTGTAAAAAATCCATGTCCGCCTTCAGTGGCGACTCCAGTCCACATGGCTGGTAGGCCAGTAATATGTATCACCTTGGTATTGATACAATACTGGTGTCCAACGATTAAGACAAAACAGTTATTCCTCTTGACATTTAAAAAAAAGATTTTTCATGACTGAACATACACAAAATTAATCTCTTGCGAAAAGAGACCTGCCCAAAATCAGTGATGTTCAATCGCGCAAATAAAAAAGAAAATTCATATAGCTCATCGCAAATAAATTTCCTTTTATTAAGACTATTTTGAAGACAAAACTAAGTAAATTATTTTAATACAAAACAATTAAATAATAATATTGTTTAAAATTTTTATGACTACTTTTTACCTTCATCTTAAACTTAATTTTATTTACTTTTTATCGAAACTTTTTGCCCTAAAACAGCAATGTTTGATATCGCGAGTGTAAAAAAAATTAAACTATTGAAGATGAAAGTGAATAGGTAAAAAAATCAATAATGAAATAAGTCAAAGAACTTTTTTGCATGGAGAAATTTAAAATGTTGAGTGGATTAAACTTTTGTTTTTGTAAATTTAAAAAAAGATTTTTTAAATACTTTTCACAATAAAAATGAAATCAAATTAAAGATTAAGATTAAAAAATAAAAATTTCTTAAGTGATTTTTTTCGTGTATGTCAGGTGTTGAAAATTTGAAAAGAAAAAAAATAAGGGCAATAACTTTTTTGTCTTCATCTTTGGACCCCAGTATTGTATCAGTACCGACAAATGTAACTTGTATAGATGCACTAATTACTGTATTTCCCGGCTGATAAGATGCTACAAGTGGTAAGACACACCCAATAATTATCTAGGTATGTTTTGGAAAATATTTGTGAATTTAAATATCTTTACTAGCAAGTCCAAGTCGGCAACTCTACGTTGTCATTTTTTCTTTCTGTTGCAGCTCCTTATCAAATTTTGGACCTAGTATCAAATACTTTTTTCCCTGAAAAATATGTCTTACATCATTACATGGCTCTCAAATCTCTTCAGGAAAAGACTAGGATTGTCTCTTTTTTCTGACTTTGGTAGCTTATAAAAAAACAGTATAAATGTATAATATACTATATTGTATAAAAGTATTTCTTTCCTCTTTCATTTAAGAAAGGAGGAAACTTGTCACCTTTTAATGGTTCTATTTTTTTTTTATAAAAGAATGTATCAAGTAAAAAGTAGTTGTGACTCAAAAATCAAAACCTTCCAAGATGGCCACTTCAGGTAACAATCCAGATGAGAGAGAGAGAGAACCATGACAAGCAGTTTTAGTTTCTCATCTTTAACTGCTTATTGCCATGATAGGGTTGTTTCCATAGAGGCATGATGTCACGATAAAGCCCTTTCCATAGAGGCTTTTTGCCACAATAGAGCCCTTTTTATTTATTTATTACAAGGAATTTTATAAGATAAACTTGATATTCACATTATTTAAACTAAATTGTTAATTCTGTATCTATCTATACACAGGCTAAGATCATGTTTTTTTTTTTCTATAAATTGATGCAAATTCCTCTTTTAGCAAAGATAAAGTTGTGCTTAAATTCAGTTCTATGAAAAATATATTTATTTTCTTCAACTTTGGAATTTAAAATGTTTATATTATTGTGTATCCTCGATGCTGCCTTTGCACTTGTATTATTATTGGTAGTAAGTGTATGTTTTCTAAAGCAAATACATTGCTTTTCCCCATTATTTCACCATTTTCCACAGCCTGATTAGTGTAAGGGATTTTTAAGGAGAAATTTCCAAGCAGACATCAACCCTTTATAGGGCACCCCTAAAATTATTTTAGATATCCAAACAACCTTTTTGTATGTTAAACTAGACCTAGACCTAATTACAAGATATTTTCAGTTGCAAGTTTTCTGAAATGTTTTTGTTTATGATGATGAAGTGATCTTATATGGTGCCTCACCCAGAAATGGAAAATATAAAAAAATTAAAGTAGAAAGTTAAATAAAACAGAATTAAAGAATAATAATAGATTTAAAAAAAAATTGATATTGACAAAAAGAATAACACCTCCGGGTTGATTTAAAAGATTTATTGAGCGGGCCCAAAACAGGCCAATTTAATGGGGTGTGGTATGCCTCAAAACAATTTCTATCTTTGTTCAAGCACAACTGTACTTTGCAAAGCTTGCAGACGACATTGGTGTGGATTATGTTGTCTTTGTGGTTACAATATTTGCATGTGGCTGACGGGTCCTCAGGTGATCATATATAGTCACATATATGTAATATCAATGTGCAATGTAAGTTTATGCTAAATTGATCACTAGTTTGTGCCCACTTGTTTTTTGAAAATTCGGACTTTTAGTGATCACATCCCAACAAAAGGCGAGGGAAGTAACTTACTCATCACCTTTTCCTATTTTTTTTCTTTTCTTTTTTTTTCTTTTAATTTTTTTCTTTATTTTTTTTTTTTGAGGGGGGTCAATTTACAATGTAAGTTTATGCTAAATTGGTCCCTTAGTTTGTGTCCGGCGGCATTTACACTTCTTTTTTTGAAAATTTGAACTTTTTTAGTGATCACAGTCCATCAAAAGGCGAGAGAAATAGTTTATTCATTGTCTCACCACTTTTTCAAATTTTTTAATTGATCACCCCCAACACGGCCTGCTGCCAAAAGACATTAGTCACATGATGGTTTCTATTGAGTGACTAACCAGAACTTTTTTTATGCTTCAACTAATATTAATTGATATTGTGCCTTTTTTTAAAACCCTTTATAGGGCAGATCTAAAAATATTTTAGATATCAAAACCTTTTTGTATGTTAAACTAGACCTAATTACAAGATATTTTCAGTTGCAAGTTTTCTGAAATTCTTTTGTTTATGGGGGGAAAACCCTCTCTGATGAAGTGATCATATATGGTGCCTTGAAAATATAAAAAAATAAATTAAACTAGGAAGTCAAATAAAACATAAAATTAAAGAATAACTTTCAATAAAATAAATATACAAAAAATTGATATTAACAAAAGAAATAACACCTCCGGGTTGATTTTTACATTTTATTGTGCTCGCCAAAAACAGCCTAATTTAATGTGGTGTGGTATGCCTTAAAATAGTGTGTTTTTTTTTGGGGGGGGGTTTAAGTACAACTTTGCAAAGCTTGCAGACTGTCTTTGTGGCTACAATATTTGGATGTGGCTGAAGGGTCTTCGGGTGATCATATATAGTCACTTGTCCCATAAAGGGTTAATATGGGATCTGAATCTGGGAAGTACTTCAGGGAACTTTGTTTTGAATAATTCCAATTCAATCCTTAGACATAGTTTGGCACTTTTTAGCCTTTCCTAACCATAACAATATTATAAGACTTATTTTAAGATTTGGTTGCTGGTAGGGCATACAAGATAGACACTAATCAAAAGTTTATGATTATTTAAACAGAAAAGAAAATACTAATTGTGATGGTACAGGGTGACACAAAAGTCGTGAAGAGGTTTAAAAGAATCATATTTTTTCTGTTTTAATATTCTTTGCTTTTTCTCTTTTCAAATATATAGAGCAGGGTTTCTCAACCTTTTTCTCTATTGGCATCTTTTGGTTATTTCTTTAAATCTATCACCCCCCCCCCCTCGGCTCAATTTCCACCTCTTTGGGTGGTAATTGACTACTTTACATCAGTATTCACATCAAGTAGCTTGACTTCCAAAAGGAACATTGCTTTCCATTATCTAATGCCTTTAGCCAAATAAATACTCACATCAAGTAGCTTGACTGCATCTTCCAAAAGGAACATTGCTTTAAGCAGAGTAAATTTCATAATAAATTGGATATTTGGAGTTCCAGGTCGGCCTACGTGTGTTTGCACAATAACGGAAATGGTAATTAATTAAATTTTAGAAAAATACATACTTTTTAATTCACCAATTGGGAGTAACTTCCCCTTGTATATTGACTTTACCAACATAAAACAAAGGATTGCTTATTTTTTATAAATAAAATTCCAATTGTATGTGACAATCCATGCCCCCTACTACACCTCTAGAGGAACCCTTGAGAATTCAACATGGAAAACTATACAACTGAGCAACAGACTAAAATAATAGAATTTTACCTTGAATACCATCAATCAATAACGTTAAACCAAAGAGCATATTTGAACATGCAGACACCACCATCTGAGTCGATGATTTGTCATTTGGTTGTGCATTTTTGACAGCTGTGCTCCGTTAGTGATCACCCACAAATAGGGAGACCATGTTCAGTCCGAACTGTCCAGGAACTAAAGAATAGTATCCAAGAAGAAATAAGTGGCCTAGGATCAGATATCCTTCAAAATGTTGTGCATAATGTTATTGAAAGGAAGAAGTGAAGTTCGGAATGATGGGCATTTGAAAGAAACAATTTCCTTTGTTTATATATTTGATTTAAAAAAATTATTTTTTAAATCATTAAAACTAAAAAGATATGGATGTTTGACAAAGTAGGATGACTTAACTGTCAAAAATGCATTTTATCATAAGGACTGTTTTGACTGATCACTGCTAAAGAAGCTAACATTTTCTTTTACTTTCATACTGCAATGACTGTTTGAGTTTTAGTAAAAAAACGATTATTTTATTTTTAATTAAATCAAGTATTGTAAACCATTTTTATTAATTTTTGACTGCTATTTACATTCATCTTAATTTTTAGTAATTTTTAAAAAAAATCAAAATGTGTAAAATGGTTTAACGAATAATAAAAGTTGAATTACAAAAAACAACTAAAAGTTAAGCTGAAGGTAAATAGTAGTTAAAAATTAATAAAAATGGTTTATAATACTTGGTTTAATAAAAAAATTATTAAAACTCAGTCATTCCAGTATGAAAGTAAAAAAATGTTAGCTTCTTTAGTGGTGATCGGTCAAATCAGTCCTTATGATACAATGCATTTTTGACAGTTAAGTCGTCCTACTTTGCCGAATGTTTTGAACCCCTTCTCGACTTTTGCGCCACACTATTTTATTAATACAGAAAACGATAAAATGTGGTATATTTTATGACCAATGTTGTAACTTTTTTTCCCCCTCAAGTTCACTATTATTGGGGGATTAATGTCATTTTCTTTCTCTTTTTTTTTTTTTTTTTTTTTTTTTTTTTTTTTAATTTAATTATTTCTGAATATAAATCCAAACAACACTGGCATATGCTCAAATTCTTTTGTCTTCTATTTGTGATATTTTTATATGTACATACATACTAATATTTTTTACTGTAAGCCATGATAAATAAATAAATATATATTATTTTTTCAAAGTTTGTTTTATAGATTAAACTTTACAAGACTTGACAAAGCAAAATTATGAACAAATGCGAGATTTTGATTTGTAATTTAATGAAACTAAATCAGCAAATGCATACAATGGTGGTCGATATTATAGGTATGGATGAAAATATTAGCGTGAAATCAACACGTGAGAAATTCTTTTTTAAATCAGCATATTATTTGATTTGAATAAAATTTTTGATACTTATTTATTAAAGGGCAAATTTAAACAAAAATAATTTTCCATTCCAAATTTCAGAGATCTTTTTTCATATGATTCCTATCCTACCTTTTATTAGTTTGATGATTTATCTATTTTATATAATGATACTTTCATTGATTTTTCCAGATATATCCCTGGAGATACTAATTATATTTACCTTTTTTAGAATAATATCCAGGAACTGCTGGAACAGAACTCTTATTTTCATTCAATATAATTTTTTTTTAAATTTTTCATTTTTATCGATTTATTCCGATATCTTATAAATTTTTTAAATACATATTTTTTATTCTTTCTGTGTCTTAGTTCAACTGAAACTTAAATAAAAATATTATAACAAGGATGAATAATTAAATATAGTGAAATGATGACAAAATATTTACCGCCTGTATTTTTAATGTTTTATTCTGTTTTTTGATTATGTAAATTGACTGTTATTTCAAATTATGGTAGTTTTTTGCACGGCGCAGCTGTCATGCCTTTTAATCTTGTTTATTTTTTCCACTCCAATCTATGTGTACTGCATTGGCTACCATACATTTTTAAAATCAGATGTCGCTTATACACTTAAAAAATCTTTTTCGTTTTTGTATGTTTTGTTCATACCTAATAATTATTGAAATACATTCAGATGACAACTTTATTTTGTTCAATCTGGCACTGGTCTTGGGAGGAGGGAGAGTGATTGATTTTAAAAAAAAAAACATTTTTCTTCTTTGTAGTAGACTGTTTAAGGTGTGAAAATGCTATTTCCCTGAATGTAATGATTTAAACAAAATGACTGTTTCCTTAACCCTACTCTGATTTTCTGAAATTTTAATTTGTGCCCTGAAAAATTGAAAGGGACTCACTGGTGTTTAGGGGCAAAAAATCTTTTTGATGTGACTTGTTGAGCACAATGGTTTAAATTTAATTTATACAGATTTTCACAAAATTCCTTGCATCAAGAACTTATCTACCACTAACACACTTTTTGTGGATCAAGTTGACATCTGGCACCCTAGAAAAGATTGCAGCTTTAACTTTTGCATGGACCTCTTTTTGACAAGTTAGAATTAAGAGTGAGATCGAAATTAATAATCTCAAAAGTTTTTTAAAACTTCATCCAGTCCAGAAAAATTTTGAGATAAAAAGAAGGAAAACGGAAGCATTTTTAGAGTTGTTACGAAAATGTTTACATCACAATCTTGTTTAAAACGGGGCACTTCTCATAATTATAAATATAGTAAAACACAAAGTGAAACCTGAAACGGCTAATCAGTTTCGGTATTAAAGTTGACACAGACACCTGATGATCAAGACAAAAAAAAAATGCTTGTTTTCCTTTTTTTCTGGACAGGATGAAGTTTTAAAGTTTTTGAGATTATTAATTTCAATCTCACTCTTTGCATGCACCTTTTTTGACAAGTTTAAAATTAAAAGTTAAAGCTGCGATCTTCCCTAAAAACATATTGTATTTGTTTATCTTGGTAGCCAGATTTGGCCAGAAGGGGTGATAATTCAAGTTTTATCTCAGACTTATCCAACACAGGCATTGGAATAGCACTGAATTTAGAAATCGAGCGAGTCTGGAGGCAGAGATTCAATACCTTGTAACTATAATGCTAAACAAGACCATTACTTTCCATCCATCATACGGAAGTACACCTTTAAAGTATTTGGTTACTTCCATTAGTTCTTTTCAGTTAATTCCATATTTCTAAAAAAAAAAAAAAAATATCTTTTAGGGCGGAATGAAATTTATAAAACAATTTCTTATCGGAATCTTAAACCCAAACTTCCACTTTCAAACATTTTAATAACAGTGACTCAAAATGATGTGCGGCCTACGTTGACCTGTCCGACAGTGCATGCGTGCATGCGGCCCTGCACAGGTCTGCCTGGAAGTGTGCGAGAATCTGCCTGACGGTGTGTGACAGCCATGCCAAGATTTGATCGCACAATCTACCAGTTAGTACACTCAATACTCTCAAACAATTTTATGGTTTGTGCCACCCTTGCCCACCTGGTTGTGTTGTGTAAGAAGACATTTATTTAAGAACAGTTTTATTTTTGTATTTTCCAATGTTCAGTTATTTTCTCCCCGGGCAATGCTGGGATTTCCTGCTAATATATTAATAAAAATAGCTAGTGGAGTCACAAAAACAGCAACAGCAAAATAGTTTTTTGCAAAGTTGAAATTTGACTTTGAAAAGAATGATTCAATATTATTTTCTTTTCTTTCTTCGTTTATTCAAAAGTACTTTACCTTTTATCTCACGCACACATATTCAACATCATTATTCCAAGTCTTTCTTTTGATGTGAAGTGTGTGTCAATATGAGATGTTAATATAAACTTACTTTTCCATCAGAAACTGTCTTATAATAAATATTATTTGCTTTACGATGCTAACCTTGAGGTGAGCCTCCCCCACTTTTTTTTATTTGTATTTATTCATGTTTAGGATGTTGTAATGAGAAAAATTGTTAAAATATCTTGAAGCTTCTTTAGCAACTTTTTTTAAATTTGTAAAAAAAATTTTTTTAAATCTTTTAAATACAGCTAATACGACTGTTCAAGTCATAGTTTTTGTGTATCAATGGTTATTTTTTTTGCCTGAAACTTTTTTTTTTTTTTTTTCTTCTTCTTTCATTCTCTATTTACACTTAAAATGAAAGGGAAAAAAAAACTAGTCAAAATTAATAATAAAAATAAAATATTACATATTTTCTATAGTTTTGAGAAGGGTTATTAATATTCAAATGGTTCTTCGGACGATTGAACTCCCTGTTATTTACACCTGAAGAATGGATCATCCAAAATGTGTTTACAACACAAATAACAAGGAATTCAATCGTCCGAAGAACCATTTGAATATATTACATATATTTGTTACTTTTCATAAAACTCTTTCCTATTACATAGTCTAAGAGTATCATTTCTTAATTTCATGAATCTTAATCACATTTTAAAAAAATGTTCAAAGAATATTAGGTTTTCTAGTTTTCCAAAAAGAGCACAGAGAACCTTTGCTTGCGCGCGCGCACACATATATGCATAAAACAAGTACTGTATTTCATGGCTGCTAAGGTGATACAAGTGGTAAGACGCACCCTATATAATTAGCTAGATATTTTTTGTAAAAAGAATATTTGAGGATTAAATAGCTTACCGTATTGGGGTTCTTCCTTATGACTTAACCTTCGAGTGCCAAGACTGATCATAGGATTGCATAGATTTGGCCGTGCCACAAATGAGAAGAATATGTTGTGAAGAGTTAACTCATAACCTTTTTATATCTTGACTATTTCACAGGGTTTTCTTTATCCTTTTCTATTTTTTCATAATTCTCATCTTTTCTTGGATAAGCAATTGCATCGTGCATTTCAAAATGTTATAAAATTTGAAGCATTCATTGTATTTATTAATTTCTTTAACATTTTTCTTACACTGCAAAAAATGTGTACAGGCTAAGTGGTTAAACAATTTTATATGGCTGGCATTAGAGGACAAGTTGAATTTTGGGGGAAATTGTTTTTAGTTCTACCATCATGAGTGAATGGTACATATTCACTTGGCTCATTAGAGATCCAACATTGATGTCATAAAACCTTGGAAAATAGAATTAGTAAGTTCAAGTTCTGGCTGAATCTGAAATATATTTTTGTGATAATGCCTTTGGGAATGCATGAATCTAATTCCTCCAGCCCAAATCTGTTTTTATTTTATTTTTTATTTCTCTCTACATCTCTTTCATTTCATGTACAGGAATACCTTGAATAGTCTAGTTTTGATTAGTGTGTGTTTTGGTGTAGTACGGTTTAGGTATTGCTGTACAAACTAATGTAACTAAGTATAAAAGGAAAAAACACGTTAAATTATAAGACCTTGAACAGTGCGGTTTTAAACAGCATGGAAAATTTTGGAAGGAATTAACTGCACTTATAAATATGCAATGCCAGTCTTTCTTATCATAAGCATTGAAATATTAGCAAAATTAACTGCACTTGCTTTTTGATAATCAGATATTGATTACTTAAGATTCATTTTTTTTTAGTTATGCTCTTTACATTGTGCCCACGTTACTTTCTCTTATTCACTACTCATACGAATTTTTTTTTTTTTTTTTTTCCTCGTGTTAAAACGTGCGGTTGTGCACTTCTGGCGTTTAGGGGAGATAACTCCTTTTGTCAAATAAAGATATTTTTCATTTAATTTTATTTGAAGTATTATAAATCATTAATTTTTATGACTACTTTTTACTAACAGCTAAGTTTATAAAAAATAAAAAAAATTCTTTTTAATAAACTGAACAAAGCCGTGAAAAGGACGATTTTGTTCTGGCGTTCAGTTTATAGGAAAAATCTCTTAAAACGAACAAACACATGAAAGGGAAGTTTGTTTTTATTATAACATTTATTCAGACCAGTAAAAAAGCAATCCAATAAATGAACAATATCTTTAATCCGTGAAAAGGGAATTGTTGTTGTTTTTTTTGTTTTTTAAAAATTTTTTTATCGTAACTTTTATTCAAGCCAGTTAAAGAGCAATGATTTATAATACTCCATCGGATAAACTTTAATGAAAAATATCTTTATTTGACAAAGGGAGTTATCCCCACCCCCTAGACGCCAGAAATGTGGAAGGGTATAAAATATATAACCAGTTAAAACGTGTCATTTAATCAGTACAAGTGAAAGTGACCCTTCCACTACTTGTAAGAGTTATTTCCCTGTTCAGTTCACAAGATGTCTTCATCGAGTGATGATGCGAGATATAATTGCTAGAAGAAAACTTAAGAGGTGGTGGGTACATCCTTATCTGAGAGACAATGGAGGAATTCACAGTGCATATGTAGTTTCAAGGCAACTAGTACTGCACTCTGAAGTTTCAGCAGTTTTACTGTAGGAGAAAAGATACTGAATTATATCATTTCTTTTTCCTGATATATTTTATTTGTAATTGATTTTGAAATATATAATCTTATGTGTTACAAACGGAATTAATTGTTATAATTGGAAACCTGTACAGTGTACAATCGTCACAATGAACAGACACATTTCGTTTACAGACTAGATAGGTTTTAGCAAGCATGATGTGGTATAATTTTTAAATACAAAATTTTATGGTTATTTATAAAGTTAGTCTTGATTCTACATTAGTCATGGCTTTCTTAATGAAAACCCAACAACTGGAGTCTGGTACAACAGACGCATTTTGATTTTTTTAGCATCAATACCACATAATATTTCATTCGAAACTGAACGGTTTATTTCTCAAAATCAGCCACAGAACCAAAGATATATGAGGCGGAACCCAAGGGTTCCACGGAACCCAGTTTGAGAAACCCTTTGGCCACTACAACTGTGCATACGCTACCAAGTGGCATGACTCACGTTGAAAAAGAAACAGTCCAATCTGATCCCGGAGTAGAACCTGCAGCATGTCACGTCACTTTGGTATGAAAGGTTTCATGTTTATATAGGTTTGTTTTCAAGTGGCATGCCACTTTGGTGTGAAAGCCACCTTAGAGATTGATAATGGGAAGTATACATCACTAGGTAAGGGAATTATTTTAAGAATGTTTGATTTTTTTTTTTTTAAATAAGGGGTGTCAACTTTAAAAAAATAATGATTTTTCTTTTAAAATATATTTTTCATGAAATTGCTGTTTAGTAGGAGTTATATTTTTCCATGCAAATTGATAACCATATTGGGGTTAAAGAATAGATATTCTTTAAATACACTAATTACTTAAATCCAGTTTTGTCTAGTTTTTATCACAAAATGTCACACATACACACATCTCTGATAAAATAGAATTTTACCCAGGGAGGTATGCATGGAAGAAAGAGGGGATGCAAGGAAATGATTATTGCAATCATAATTTATTAAAATTTTTACCAATCACAATATTTACTATTCCTCAATCTTTGTGTTTCCCCATACCATCTCATATCTCTGTCTGTCCAAAATCTGAGTGTTGATTCCATTTTCTCAGGACTTTGTCAAATAGGTTTTTGTCCTGTTTAAGATGTGTCTATCATCAGGGCCATTTTAAGAATATTTAAGACCCCTCATCCCTAACACATTAAAATTAAGTTTTTATTTTTCAAATTGAATTTTGGGGTCCCAGAGCAATTGCCCAGTGTGCCCATGCGATAGGATGGCCCTGTCTATTATGCAATTAGGTTGTAACTGCCTGACCTGAATGCATTTGATTGCTGAAATTTTCAAAATGAAACCTGAATTAATGTGTGAAAAGAAAAAAAATAGGGGGAAGAAAAAGACAGAAAATATTCAAATATTACATTCCACAAAAAATATCAGATAAATTTGTTGCCAAATTAGATTCAAGACATTTGAAACTTTGAATGATAAAATTTCTAAACGTGTAAAACAAAGTCTCCAATTGATTCCTTATTTTATTGTTTGATACATTCTGTTGATGGGTGTATTTTCGTTCTGACTGTCACTATATTTTGAAACTTTTTGTTATTTAAAATGAAGCTGCCTTTATTTTTTTAACCTTTCTTTATTTCTCTCAGATTTCTCATTTTCTCGTTCTGTGAAATTGAAAACAAGTTTTTATTTGTGTTGTAAAAAAATATACTCATTACATTTTAAGTGTGACTCAAAATTAATTATATGAAATCTATTTTAAAAATTAATCTTTTTGTTGTACAATTTAACTTTGTTTTCCGGAAAATGTGCCAAAGTATTTTTTCCTTCAATATGTTGGCATGCTTTATTTATTCATTATTTTCTTCTTTTTTTTTTCCCAAATGAGTTTTTATCCAAAATTCATTTACTTGTATTTTTGACATCAAATTTTTTTTCCTGCATTTTAGTGCATTTTTCTTTCTTCTTTCTTTCCTTCTCTCTCCAACATGTGCTTGCGATTTTTATGAATTCAAAAAAATATCCCATTGTCTATACAATTATTTCCAAAAAATAAAGTTTATTCTATAAACTTTTGTTTCTTATGTTCTAAATTGTTAATTACTTTTTCAGTTTTTACAGACCGCATGATTTTTCAAATGGAAACTAAAAAATGTGATCTATAGATATAAAAGCCAAATATGTAAACGAGTATGGTTGTCTGTCGTGTCCGCTAGCTGAGATATCCTACTATTCATAATGAATTGGTCCACATGAAATACATTGATACAGCAATAAAAAAAAATATAATAATAATAATGTGATGCTGTTTCCATAGCAACAAAGAATACTGATCACGGTATATATACAAACTGGGTCAACGGTACACTGCTGCAAAGAGACTGACTGTCTTTCTCCTTTCGGCTTCTTTTGATGTTGCCCACAGTGAGGGAGGGGGAGCAGTTGCTCGATTCTTGGAGACGTTTCTGGCCAAAAACTCACAAAAATGGCCAAATGTAAATACTCTCAGCACACACCAAAAATGGTTCAAAATTTAAATATGGCCAAATGCTCTTTAAAAAGGCCAGATTTGTCAAATTTAGAAATTATTTCTCTTTTATCTCAATGACTTTGCAACATTTCATTGCATAATCCTAACAATTGCCTGTGTGAACCTTTGTGTTGTAAAAGGTAAAAATGTTTGAAAAGATTAACTTGTCTCGCAGAACAATTATGAGACGGGTTGAAGAAATTGCAGCCTATATCGAGGGTATGCTAGCAGAAAAATCATCAGAATTTAATTCATTTTCACTGGGTATTGACGAAAGCTTAACTTACAATTTTCATACGTGGTGTTGATAAAGTCTTTAATATATCACTGAAGAAATACTTTGTGTTCAAACAATAAAAGATATCGTTAAATGAAACAATATCTATGAAGAAGTAAAGAAAGCAATAACAAAGTTGAATCTCTTTCTTGAAAGACTCGTCAGTGTATCAACAGACGCAAGGGTTGGACCTAAAATAGGCATTGTTTCTAAATTAAAATCAGAATTGACTTCTTTAAATTTAGCAAACAATGACTTTGCAACATTTCATTGCATATTTCATCAAGAGAATTTATGTGCCAAGTCGATAAAATTTGAAAATGTTATGTGTGTCGTGGTTTCAAGCATCAATTACATAACATCCTGAGCACTTAACCGTCGCCTGTTTAAAGAATTTTTAGAAGAACGAATCTGAGTATGGCGATCTGGTATACTATTGTGCAGTTCGTTGGCTAAGCAAAGGGAAGATGGTTCAATGTTTTATAGCCTCAGAGAAGAAGTATGTACCTTCTTGGGAATGAAAGGTAAATTTATCCCCGAGCTGAAGAATAATAACTGGTTTTGTGATCTTGCATTTTTCGTAGATATTACCACCCATTTAAATGATCTTAATTTTGATTTGGAAGAATCAGCTTAGAACTGGTGACACTTTCCATTTCCCCCACATTAGCCAATCACAAGGAGTCTGAATACATTAGTTTAGCTGATGAATTAAATAACTTGAAAAAAGAACTGAGCTTCAGATTTAATGACTTCAAAGCTAGAGAAGCCGATTTGAACCTTTGTGCAAATCTATTTAATGCTCATATTGAAAGAATAGCACGAACAGAACTGCAAATGAAAATAATCGAATCTCGGAGTGATGAACTTCTGTGGCAAAAATTTAAAGATGGATCTTTATTGCAGTTTTATGCAACTCTTCCTGAAGAATACTACCTCAAAACAGTGTGCTTCACTAGAAGATATGCCACCATGTTTGGTAGTACTTATAAATGTGAACGATTTTTTTCTCGATTGAAAATCATAAAGTAAAAAGGTCAAACAGATAATCATCTTGAAGACAATTTACGAATTGCAACATCTCAGATATCTCCAAATATTGGAGAAATTGTAAAAGATGCACAACGCTGAGTTTCTCACTAAAATTCATTAATAATCCTATTTCTTGTTATGTGAATAATAAATAAACAAATAAAAAAATAAATACAAAATTCAGACAAGAAACATTGTTAGATGGGTTCTTTAATTATTTTTCTCGCCGATGTTGCTCATTTTTTCACAATGTCTTGGCCGTTTTGCCTTACCCAACCTGTTGTTGTACTTCCGGCTAATACCTGGGCAGAAGTGGAAGTGACCCCGATGACCTCAGGAAAAATGCATATGTGTGGGTGTGCAAAAACAGGATCTCCAAACAAACATGGTGTTGGATTCACACACAGCAGGTGTTGAGGGTCAAAGTAAAACAGGATGTTGACAGGACCCCAAAGATTGCTGGTGTCGAAAACCGGAAATAACACACCAGCATATGCCCTGCATCATCTCTCGTTATCTCTCTTCGACTCTGCGCATTTCATCAGTGGTGTATCTAACAGAATAAAAATATATATGATATTTTTATAAACACTGAGTTACAGTCTTCTTTCTTTGCTGGACCCAACGAATTTTCCTCTGCCTATATAACACTGTCACCTCAGTTTCAATTCTTTCCAATTTCATGTTTTGGAGTTGCTTCCCTTTGATCAGGTTACTATTTCTTTTCCAGGCTCATACCTTAAAACAGTTTGATTAAACCATTTACAATGATTGAGTACAATGTTTGTTAAATTTGTCTTAGTAGTGTGGCCCGATTTATGATGAGCAATATCTCATGTGCAGAGATAACAAGTGCATCTTAGCGCAAGGAGGACCAACAAAAATAAACTATGGAATTAAAACAATTTATTGAGAAACAAAAAAAAAAGCTAGTCAGATTTCAAAAAGTATCACTTCCACAAAATTTAATTGAAATTCATCGAGAACTTTTGGAGATATCGTGTGTCTTATAAGTGTATACATAAATGTAGGGGGAAAAAATCGGAAAAATATCTCTCAATCAAAAAGATTCCTGGATCCACCCCCAAATTTAACCAACTCTTCTTTACCCCATTGCCCACCCTTCCACAAAATGTCATATCTGGTGGACAGATAGACAGATAGATAGTAGTGACCGAATACATATATCTCTCCAACATCATTGGCAGAGGTAAAAAAAAGGATCACTTTAACATTGTACCCCTAGACTAGTTTGGGAAGGAAGATATTAATTGCCAAGACTAAATGGGGGAGAACCCATGGTTGACAACACATTCCAAGGACGTGTTGCCAGCTTTTTCGGGGGTTATGACAAAGAGCCTTTTAAAATATGAAGCTAAGTGTGACAAATCTGATGAAACACTGTATTGGACCTGATACACAAAAATGTCCAAATGAGTATGCTTGGAATTTATAGAGCGTGACAGATTTGGCGATAATGTATTTAAAAATATATGAATTCATATGAGTGAACACATCTCTGCGCAAGTCTACTCAGCACCGACATCTGAATGCCGACTTCTTGGCGCACGAGTGCAAAGATAACAATTGAGATACAAAAATTAAAGTTATTTTTTTTGTTGAATTATTGTAGTGAATTAATTTACTACTGTAGTTGAATTTAAGAATTTATAGTTCGCAGGAACAAGTTCAAACGATTTATTACAGAAATTGAAATTATTTTTTGTGTTTGAAGGTACAGTATATATATATAATGATGGTAGGAAAGACAATGTGGAAACTCAGAAATAATTTGCAAAAATTATTTATTACCTAACATGTTTTGACTGAGAAATTCAGCCTTTTTCAAAGGTGTCTGGAGAAAAACGGTTAGTCCTACTTTGTCCGTTGATCTGTATTTGATTTCTGAGCTGATAGGCTTCATCAGTGTGTTCGGTGGTGTGCCTATTTGTCTTTAAAATCCACAAAGGTCCCCTGGATGACTCATAGCAGTAACCAACCAAACAAGAAGGTCAGCAGAATACATAGATAAAATTTCAGTACCACCTGCCGAATGCCCACAACCCCCCAGGGAGGAGAAAAGAAGCAAAACTATAAGCTCTGTCCAAATCTTCAATCACTCAGGACACTTCCATATTCTGAATCAAGGGATAGCTGTGACCTAGATAGCACAGATATCAAATTGCAGCATGATCACCTTTCAAAATCCACAAAAATCCACCAGACGACCCATAGCAGTGACCAACCAAGAAAGAAGCAAAACCACAAGCGGTAATCACCCAAGCAAAACAAATCGACCAAGATATTAAATTACACTACTGACTTATAAAAGCAGCAGAAATTTCACCAGCAAGACCAGACATCTACAAACACCTTTTGACAATACACACAGTGAAACCGGTTAAGGCACATCCACTATATTTATGTAAAAAAACCTATGACAAAAAATAGATACATCAAGGCAAACCCACTATTTTTATGTCAAAAAACCTATGACAAAAAATAAATACACCTAAACCTAAGCCTGGCTATTCTCCTTTTTTTACCTTTTTTTTACCCTTTTTAACCTTTTCCTTAAAACTTCACGAGCCATATTGCGGATTCCACCCAAGCACTTCTTTCTCTCTCTCTCTCTCTATATATATATATATGCCTATGAAGCTTTTATAACTTCCACTACTAACAATGTTATTAAGAAAAATAAATTTAACTTACTTCTCGGAGCATCGAAGTGACCATATGTTCGTTGTTGTAGTCAGTGACTTAAGCCTCACTCATTTCCCTATCCATTTCCCATATTATCTCTTTCTAAAATTCTTATGTCCAGTTTCCTTGTTTTTCGAACGACACACACCTTCTCTAGAAGGAAATATATACATATACTAATTTTACAAAGAGGAAGAAGTAATTTTAACGTCTACTAGAAAAAAGGTACTCAGAAAGGCAATATTTTATACACTGAAATAATTAATGTATTTAACTTGAAAGGTCCTCAGCTACTTACCACAGCAACGGTTTTGGGGTAAAAAGTAGTACCGTTAACTTGCCATGGGACCCCAGCAGTTTCAATCAAAAATATATACACACTATATTTGGCAATTTGTATGAATTGTATTTGATACTTCTGAGACAATGTTGCTTTCTTTTTAAGTTGCTATCCTCAACTTAGAAAGAAAACAACAAAAGTTGGAATAATAATGGCTCTTCTCAAAGTTATAGATAATTCATTTAATTATTGTTTTGTTCTTATTTGCTTTATTTTGTTGTTTTTTTCCTTTATTTATTATTTATTTATTCCAACTCATTCACCCATAAAATGTAATACTGAGAGGTAAAAGATAATTTTAATAAATAGTTTCTTTACAAACTCATTCATCCATACTGCGGGTGTGATGTTGCGGTCCCTGGCGACACAAGGGGGCGAACTCGAGGAGTTCGCCTCCCCTGCACCAACCCATAAAGCGTCCCCTGC
>VCCN01002573.1:189844-202427 GCA_006491835.1 Architeuthis dux
CCTTACAGTGCATCTGTTTTCAAAAGTGGTTATTAACAGTAGCAAAACCAAGATAGGCCCAAGAATTTGATCCCCCCACTCCATGCACGCACACTGCCTCGGTGCTGCAAACATTATTGACTATTGTCAATGCTTGATCATTCACACACCTACGGTTTTTTTCTCATTTTTTCTTTTTTTAAATTGATAATGGGTGTTAGATAAATCTAACACACATTATCAATTTTTAAAAAAATGTTCAAGCACTCTTGGGAGACATTTCAAGCAACCTTGGGGGCTCTCTGGTTGCCGCAGGGTCCTAAGCAGCTGTTTAGTTTGCTTATGCGTCGGGCCAGCTTTGAGTAAAACTATCTTTAAAACCCATAAGAACTCAGACCCATTTCTACTTGAAGGAACATTATGTGTGATTATGGGTAGGCAAATTGACCCACAGTCAAGTGACTGCATCAGTGTGTTCATTAGATGTCTCTTAGTACACTTCATGAGTTAAAATCAAGGATAAAATATAATATTATATAAGGGACTGTGCAGATCAATTAAAGTGTATGTGACACTGGTGTCACAGTGACTTCTTATGGGTTAACATTGTTATCTTTTGTCTTTACACAAGATGGTTTCATTCCCTGGGAGCTAAAACATCCTTGTAAGTTGACTCTTTTAAAAACGCTTAACCCACAAGAAAGTTATATTCACTTTTAACAATTTTAATCACACCTCATTTTTTTACAGATTCAAATTGTTAATGTTTGTGCATATTATACTATTCACATTGAATATAACACTTGTATACTTGAATCTTCAGCAAATAATCTATAATCCTTATCTTTTCTAACTAAATACAGGCAGTCCTGTACAAAACTGTACAAAAGTTGAATTTCCGAATCTTGTATCATTGAATTGCATATTAATTAGGCGGTTTCATAACCTGGGAGCTAAAACACACACACACACATACACATTCTCATTAACACACACATGCATATTCTCCTGCTAGCACACGCATGCATGCATTTGCGGTACCCACAACTTCAGTGCATTGAATAACTGTCATGGCTTTGTTAAAAAAAATGAGCAGAAAAAAGTCCCGGAATGACACAAAAGTAACACCTTAAACAAACTCATAAAAACCTAGAAAATATTATTTAAAGTACGTATTTTAAATAATAAAAGTTATTTAATAATTCTCGTAGAATTAGTCTCTCATGGAATATCGCGCTTGCCCGTGTATTTTGATCTACCAGCGTACATACACATATTATTTTCCGTTTATTAATTTTCATAAATAAATGATTCTCTAGCCTATTTTAGGCAAACCTGCAATAAATAAAAGCAATGTTTGCATACAATATATTATTATTCGGGCATTTTATGATACATATCGTGACCTTAAAAATTAGTTGGAAAATCAAGAAATAAAAGCATAAATTTCCTAGGTCTAATGCAGTTCAGTAAAAAATGTACGAATGTCCGAATTCTTATGGTTACGGAAATTGAATTAGGGGTGTTAATTTATAGGGTCCAAAAATTTGAAGTGTACGAAAGTCGATTGGACGAATCTCAAGGACTGCTTGTAAATCAGATCAATATCCTCCAAGGAAATAGTTTTTCACAATTTTGGCCTAAGCTAAAAGGAAATAGTTTACTTTCTTTTTACTGAATGCAAAATAAAACTAAGAAATAAAAACTCAAAAACAACATCACTTATGAAAATGTGCAACACCAACAAGACAAAATAACAATGCAGATCTATCATTGAGCAGACATTGATGTACAATATATTTCCTCATTATATTTTGTAAATAAAATATAATGAAGATAGAAATTTTAAAAATTAATTGTGGCTTCTTTTTAACACAATGAGGTTTTTAAATTAATATCTAAGTTCTGGCAAGACAAAAGCAATTGCCTGTTAAAACTTTAGATCCACTCCAGGTTACTACAGGGTGGGTGAGAATTAACTTCCTATTAGAAATTATATGTAACTTTTGTAAATATTGCTCTATTTTTGTGTCTTCTTCCTGTGGTGGTGGGCGAAGGAGGAGGTGTACTGCACCAAACCACAAACTCTGGATCAACTGGAGGAGCGCATTCAACATGTTATGGCCAACACACTGCCAGACTTCCTACAACGGTCTATCAAGGCCATACCGAAAGGCTTACAGTAATTGGTAGACTACGTTGAATTTCAACCCAGCAGGCAAATTCTACCATTGCATGGTCCAAACTAAAGCTAAGTTATTTCCAATTTCCAATAGGCAGTTTCTTTTCACTCACTCTGTATATGAAGAGGTGATGAACTGTATAACAGAAAGAAAACTATTTCTTGAATAAGCTTCGTCCTCAACAAACCTAAGAAATTAAGAACTTTAAATGTTCTGTTAATTGATGTGACCTTTACACATGACTTATAGACAGGGCCGGATTACACTATAAAGCTGAGTAGACTTAAGCCTAGGGGCCCATAGTTAACAGAGGCCCAGGAAAGTTCTGGGATATTCATATTTTTCTTAATTTTATTTTTGACAGGACCATAGCCGGATTAGCCTATACACAAACTACACTATGGGGTAGGGCCAAAGACATTGAAGGGGCCCCAAAATAAATAGCAATTTAGAAATCTATCACTACTTTTACATGGAAAATTAATTAAACAATAAAAATGTCAAAATAAGAACATTCCCTGATGTGAAGTCTGAGCGCTCACTATAGCTTCTTCTTCTTCTTCTTCTTGTCGTCGTCATTATCATTATCATCATCATCAATATCATATTCTTCTTCTTCTTCTTCTTCTTCTTCTTCTTCTTGTTAAAACTTAATAAAAATGTCCTAACAAATATCTCTTTAGAAAATGGAATGAATATATTACACATTAGTACATAACAATCCACTTTATTCACACGATTGACAGATCGTATTACTTACTTAACTTAAAATTATACAGATTGCATTACTTACTTTATTAATTATACACAAGGTGGGGGGGGGGGTCAAGATGATGGGCCCCATATTGCTAATAGCTTAGGGGCCCTGGTATAGGTTAATCAGGCCCTGCATATAGATAGACGGCCAGGCAGAACAACTTGAAAACTGATAGTTTTGTTTGAGGGTTTCTAACTAACTAACCAACAAGCATACTTATAGATTATCAAAATATTTCAATCTAAATTCTTCTTAAAGTAACTCTGAAAAAATTGCTTTTGGGTAATTAACATTTTGTTAATATTTCAGTGCTTATTCACATCATCTTCAGGACATTATGAACATTGTACATTTTGAAATATTTAGGAAATTAGTCATTCTTTCTTGTTTATTAATCAAATACTGAAAATATTTTTTACTTTCATATTTTATGTCTTAAAATTCTCATGAGACAATCTTTTTACTTCTTGTTTTCTCATTTATATAAAAAAAGAAGAAAAATTACAGATATTCCATCGTAATGCACGTTTCATTCTTCTCGTTTGTTAATCTAATTTTATTTTTTGAATTCTTTTCTTGGGATATTGAGGGTAAAAGTTTTGTCAATTTACAATGTAAATACTTATGATTTTCTTTAAAAAAGTAACAAGAAAATTTTATTTTTTGCTTTTATTTTATTCAACCAGAAAATTATTTGAATCAATTTTTATTAGAAAACTAATCATTTTTTCTATTCGTTCATTTTGATTTCTAGCTGTACAATTTTGGCATGAATTTTAGAATCACCTAGGATATTTCCTAATGTTCCAGCAGCTGTCCTGTTTTCCCCCCAAGACACATTCCCATTGTTCTAACTGAAAAATTATTATTGTAATTTTAGATCAGACAAAACAAATTGATTTTTATAGATATTGTAACACACCACTTTTTATTAAATTTGACTAGTTTTTACCTTCATTCTAATTTTACTTGTTTTTATACTACTTATTAATTCGGGTCACTTATCACTTGAATTAATGTGTATTTTAATGTTGAATACAAATTTTCCCATAGAGGCATTTTCATTTAATATATTATGTATAGACAACTCACTTAACTTCACTGCACATATACAAAATGAAGTGAATACAGCAAATAAAACACTCGGCTACATAAGACACTCATTTAAATTCATCGATGAGGAGAGCTTCCTTCTGCTCTACAAGTCTCAGCTACGTCCCTATCTGGAGTTTGCTTCCTGCATTTGGTCTCCTAACCTGAAGTACAACTCAGATGCCATAGAAAGAGTTCAGAGGAGAGCCACCAAAATCATTCCGAGATTGGGAAATATATCCTACACTGAAAGATTAAAACAACTTAATCTAGAAACCCTTGAATACAGAAGAAAACGTGCCGACCTACTAGAGGGCTATAGAATCAGGAACAACATAGAGTGGATACTGACGTTCATTGCTCAAAATGCCCTGATAAGAAAATGCTGACTTCATCTATGTGCAGTAAAACCAGAGGACACAGCCATAAACTACAAATTCAGACCTCCACTGATACTAGGAAAAATTTACTCTCGGGAAGAATGACAAACGCATGGAACAGCCTAAGTGAAAAGACAAGTCACATCCGAGAATATCAATATTCTTTAAAAATAATCTTTGTTCTGATATCAGACATACCAAATGTAACTACCATTTTTCTTATTGGTTTAAACCCAGCCCAACTACACTGATGCTGGCTTAATGACACAATTAACTGCTGTCAAAAAAGCCTATTTCAACTATATTAACCTACGTTTCACGAGATACGAAAGAAATGTTCTCCTAATGCAGGGGAGTTAACTCTAAATAAATAGGAGGAGCATTAGTGAGTGATCACGCTCAAGTCAACATATAAGTTGCTGCTGCCGGTGAACGAACACAGCAACAACGATGTTTCAGGTTAGCAGGCCTGTCTATACGTTATGTCGTTCAATAAGGATCTCTACCTTACCAAATAGATTGCAAAGCCTTACAAAATATGCAACTGCTAAAAGAAATGACAGTGGTCAGACAATTGTCCGATCGCGGTCGACTTCTTCAACGATGTCACCTGACAAAAAACTTTTCACACCTGGACCCCTGGGCACCAGCGCTTCAATTAAACAAGCCATGCTCAGAGATCTTGGTTCCAGAGACATAGAATTCATACGTTGTGTGGCTAATATTCGTCAGAAACTGCTAGATATCGCCGAAGTTAGTAAAGAAGAATACACATCGATACCAGTTCAAGGAAGCGGTACCTACTCTGTAGAAGCAGTTATACAATCAACGGTCCCTCGTGTTGATGGAAAGATCCTTATACTTGAGAATGGGGCATACGGCAAACGAATGGCCAAAATCTGTGACACCCACAACATACCCAAGCTGGTCCTCTCTTTCGATGAGGGTGAACCTGTTGATGTGAGTAAAGTGGAAGAAACCTTGAGGACTGACTCGAGCTTCACGCACGTGGCCATCGTCCACTGTGAGACAAGTTGTGGCGTTTTCAACCCGGTAACAGAAGTCGGAAAAGTAGTGAGGAAATTCCTGAAAGGGGGGAGCTATTTCGTCGATGCTATGAGTAGCTTCGGAGCTGTGCCCCTTGATTTCCAAGCTGGGTGTATAGATTATATGGTCAGCTCTGCAAACAAATGCTTGGAAGGAGTGCCTGGCTTTTCTTACGTGATTGCTCGCACTGAGAAGCTGCTTCGGTGCAAAGGATACTCCCGATGCCTTAGCCTGGACCTTATTGACCAACACCTTGGCCTTGAGAGCAGTGGTCAGTTCCGATTCACTCCTCCGACCCACACTATGCTGGCCTTCCAACAAGCCATCGTAGAGTTTGAACAGGAAGGGGGCGTGAAAGGCAGGGCCGCTCGTTACATGAAGAACAGGTCCATTTTAAAGAAAGGGATGCAAGAACTCGGTTTTACGGAACTTTTAACACAATCCGATCAACCAAACTACATCATCACATCTTTCCACTATCCAAATGACCCGAATTTCGATTTCAAGACATTTTACCAGAAATTAAATGAACAGGACCTTGTTATCTACCCTGGAAAAGTGATCGACAAAAACTGTTTCCGTATAGGAACGATAGGCCAGATTTTCCCTGAGGACGTAGAAAAGCTTTTGGTCGCTATTGAAGAAGTGTGTAAAGAAATGAATATTTCTTTGCCCATAAAAAGTTAACGCTTGTTCGTTTGTCATTGTTTTGTTTTTGATAAAGCTAAATTATCTCTTTAAGCCCTGAGGTTATTTCATTGATTCTAAGGAGGTTTTGTGGGGTATATTGCTTGTGCATTGAATATTTCTCGGGTTCCCTTTTTCTTTTTTAATTATATGTTTTAAGTATCTGTGTAGGCATGTATTTACTTATGGAAATCTTTGCAATAAAGCACTTCGGAGAACGGCCATTTTGAATGGCCATAAGTGGCTAGATTTCTTTTTAAAATGGCTAAGATTGGGTAGATTTAATTAATTGCCAGGTAATTGTATATGCTCCAAAAACTCCTGCTAAGACTAAAAAAAAGTCTAAATAAAATAAATATTTATTTTATTTCGACTTTGTTTTAGTCTTAGCAGGAGTTTTTGGAGCAGATCGAGATTAACGTTATTTGAACGTTAATATCTGATCAATACATTGTATATTTATACTTTTTGGAGCGTATACAGTTACCTGGAAATGAAATCTACCCAATTGTAGCCATTTAAAAAAGAAAAAAAAGAAGATCTAGCCACTTTTTGCAAATCAAAATAGCCGTTTTCCGAAGTACGTTATTGCAAAGATTGCCTTAGCTTAGATTTGGCACAAGCCCACAAGTATGGGGCTCTCAGTGAGGATCGAACCCACTACTCAATAATCAGTAGCAATTGGTCCATTACATCAGGACGAGGTGCCCTACGCAGCAGGTAATATTGAGGGATCATTTTTTAAAATTTTATGTCACACAAAAATGGAGACAGTTATATTTTTTTAATTTTTCAATAATTTAGGGTATTTTTCTGTATGACATTTATGATGAAAAATGCAGTTGAATTTAATTTGACAGTCGGAGTCGAGTCATTTTGTAAACCAGTTGTCCTTAAACTTTTTTGCTCATGCATCCTTTTTTTAAAGGTTAGATTTTTAAAAAACTATTAACTTGCAGTTTGAGTTTCTATAAAACACATTGAAGTCAGTGTTGCCGACTTGTTTTGGCTGTGCAAAAAGCGCTAAATTAGCGCGTTTGCGCTTAAAACATTTGGCCGTTTTGGTCCATTTTCTGGCTATTTTTGACCATTTTTAGCGTCCGTTTGGTGGTTTTTGGCCAATTTCGGCTATTTAAAAAATATTTAGCTGTTTTTGACAGTCAAACTAGCGCGAAAATATTTTTTGAGTTGGCAACACTGATTGAAGTCTGTTTAATTATAATCGTTTATTGGCACTTGTTAAGGAAAGGGGTCTCAGTTTCTGGCCTCTTAAAAATATTAATTTTTAGTAGTGCATTCAATCCCTAAGACTGGAGTATTCAGGGTTTTAGGAGGGGGTGGGTTCTGTTTACAATGTAACTATAATAAAGTGGGCACATACACTCCGTCATTTTTTCGGAGGTACAGCTTACAGGCAGGTATTTTCGCATTAGTTTGACTGCCAAAAAGCGCAATTTTTTTTAAATAGCCAGAAATGGCTAAAAGACTCTAAAAACGGCCGAAAGTAGCCAGAAAACGGCCAAAATGTTTTGGGTGCAAACGCGCTAATTTAGCGCTATTTGTACTGCCAAAATAAGAAACGCGCTAAATCGGAGTTATCTCATTCTAACATTTTTAAATCGTTTATTTTTTATCGCTGTATTTTTTAATTTATAAAAATATTACGTTTCATTCATCTATTATTTCACTGAGATAAAAAGATTTTCAAATTCATGAATGGTAAATTTTCTATTGAATCTGCTTTTGCTATTTTCAATGACATGGAAAAAAACTGGAGATGCATGATTTATAAAAATGAAAGTAGGAATTTTTCCTGACACATGAGAGAATTATTAACTGCCTTAAAACTCCATCCGTACAAAAAAAAAATCAAGTACGTCTTAATTAAATTGTGTGTGTTTCCTCCTGAGATTCCATGTGATGTGATCATCCAATGCATCATCAATAACCTAATAAAATAATATTTTTCAAGAAATTATATAAATAAAGGGAAATTTTAAAAAATACCTGTGTTTCTCTTGTATAATTTTACATATTTTTCTGTTGGTTTTCAAATGATTCAAGTTTTTATTTTATTTTATTTTTATTAACCCTTTATAGGGCAGCCATAAAAATATTTTAGATATCAAACAACCTTTTAGTATGTTTTCAGTTGCCAGTTTTCTGCAAAATGTTTGTTTATGGGGGCAAAACCCCCTCTGATGAAGTGACCATATATGGTGCCTCGCCTAAAATGTGACCAATAATGGAAAATATAAAACAGAATTAAAGAATAACATTCAATAAAATAGATACAAAAAATTGATATTAACAAAAAAAATAACACATCTGGGTTGATTTTTAAAATTTATTGTGTGGGCCAAAAACAGGCTAATTTAATGGGAGTGTGGTATGCCTTAAAACAGTTTCTATCTTTCTAAAGTGTACTTTGCAAATCTTGCAGACAACATTGGTGCGGATTATGTTGTCTTTTTGGCTACAATATTTGCATGTGGCTGACGGGTCCTCATAAAGGTTACGAAAAGATGCATTTTAACAAGTTTTGACTTATTTTTCTAAAATTATTTTAAAAAAATTTTTTTAAGTATATATTTCCAGGGGGGCGGAACAAAAAGGGTCTATTCGGAATATATCTTAGTGGCAACCCTGTCACACAATAGGCATTCCACCCGCCATTTGTAGTGTAAGCAAGTACGACCCACTGAATAATACAGATGTCAGATGGTGCCGTTCACGGAGACCCATGACCTGACCCAAAGGTGACAATAAGGTTCCAACTTTCGGGGAGCAAGGCACTCTCACCGAGTGTGAGGAGTTTGAAAGTTGGAACCTTATCGGCATCCTTGGGTCAGGTCATGTGTCTCCATCAACTGTCAAATACCTCCCCATTCCCATGGGTTCAATATTTAGAGCATCAAACTTTGATATTTGAAGTTAAAGCTTGAAACCACTGTGATGTCCTGCCATGCTGCGCAAGGGAGCAAATACCACGAGTTACCTCCCTTGCCACAAACCCCTAAAACGCGAGTCCCCGGTCATGCGCGAGGCAGACCGGGGGAAAAATAAAGAGACCGTGCGGACGAAAGAACAGGCAGTTCTTTCGCTGACGGCGGTCAGTCAACATCGCATTCGCCTTTGTCCTTTGTTCCTTTTGCTTCATCCTTTTTCCCTTTCAGTGAGAATCCCACTAGCTGGGAGGCGGCTGGAAGACACTACAACCACAAACATAATTCAAGAGAAGAAAAATACAGTAATAACTTCATTAGTTACATTTATTTGTACAGCAATACCGTAACTGTACTACATCAAAACCCGCACTAATCAAGGTCTTATTATAATTTAATGTGTTTTTGTTTTCAGCTTATACTTAGTTACATTAATTTATACAGCAACTGTACTACATCAAAACCCACACTAATCAAGGTATTCCTGTATTGATTTCAAATAAAGGAACTAGTCTCACTCTTATGTAATCAATGTTGTACAGCAAGCTATTTATCATTGATCAGAATATTACGTGTCATGGGATTGAGGTTATATTAAATTAGTTACAGCCTGTTTGTCCACACAAACATCTGCTAGGTGGGTAGGAAATAGAAAATGTTTTTTTTCTCATTCTGATGACTAAAACCTAGAAAGCACTCAGAGAGCGCATAGCTCTGCCAACACCATTGTCAGGGGAAGTAATTGTGCATGGATCCGCCCCAAAATTTAATCATTTCTTCCGTAGTCTATTGTCCTCCTTTCCACAAACTTTCATTGAAAATCACTGTGAACCTTTTTGATATTGTGTGGACAGACACAAGAACTTTTGGAGATAACTGTCCGCACAATATCTTTAAAAGTTCTCAGTGAATTTCAATTACATTTGGTGGACAATAGGCTACAGAAAAAAATGATTAAATTTTAGCCAGATCCATGCACACCTCCCCTCTGTCCTGAGTGTATACATGAATGTATGGAAAAAAAAAGGGAAAAATATCTCTCAATCAAAATAAAATTCCTGGATCTGTCCCACTCTTCCACATAATTTCATAGAAATTGATTAAGTACTTTTGGAGATATCGTGTGGTCAGATGGACAGACACAACCAAATACATACAGTATTGCCCATAAATAAGTACACCCCTACCACTTTTTAATAGAAAATTAGTTGTCTTCTAAACCAAACATAGCAGGATTTTATTTCTAGTGGAACATTACACAATCAAAACAGATATCATCAGGTATTATTTATGACCAAATTCTACACCATTGAAAATCTGTTGCTAAAAATATTTTGTTGTAGTGTTGTACTCATCTTTGGACGGCAACATATTCATATTTTGCCATTTGAGAGTCACCTCACGAAACCATGAAAGAGCAGATGCTTGTGCTCAGCTCCCATCTCTTAGCATAATTCACTGAAAAGTCTTGAATTCAAAGCTCTTCCTTTGATAAAATTGACAATCATGATGACGTTACTCTTCACTGAGAGGCTTGGAGGCCAAGTGTTCCCTGTGAATAAGACTGTGTGTGGACTGAGTTTTTTGTTTTGCTCATGTCACAAAACCACTGTGCTGACCAGTCATGGATGCTGCCCCATCTATGCAAATCGAGCAACAGTTTTTCCACCGAATGTTGTTTTTCTCAAAAAATGAAGCAATCACATTAAAGATGCATTCCCCTGTCGTTTTGCCTTCCATGTCATGGCAGAGGAGCATTTCTTCACATATTTCCTTCTTTGAATTCAAATAGTGAATGTAAGCTAACAGCTGAATGTGGTTAGCAATATTTGTTGATTCATCCAATTGAAGGGCAAAGTCATGCATTTGAAAATCTGCGACTAGCTGTTCCTTGCAGTCATATCCCATGTCTTCAATCCTGCGCTGAACAGTGTCATCAGAAAATGGAAGAGAACCCAACCTTTTTGGCAGCATCCTCACCCAACTTCATCTACGTCATTTTGGTTGCAGCTGGTTTAATGAGTTGCTCTAACACTGTATGTGGTTTCTTTGCTTTTACAATCTGAATACTAATGAGGTACGATGCATCCAATTGGGCAGCAGACATCTTGTTTGTTTGTCCATAGCAGCTTGTTGCATGCGTAATTGCTTGACTTTCCTTTGGAAGAACTCACACAGTTTTCCAGGTTTGGAGTGGAATTTAAAAATGTGTGTAAAAATTGGGCTAAAAATTTCCTAATGCTATTACTACTAATTCACCAGTTCACGAATGTAAACACTGTTTTTAACTATGATTATTTCCGGACATATATGGTCTTATTTCTAGTTGATAATTTTCTACAATCTTTCTTCTATTAATAACCCAAAGATTATTATGATAAAATTATGTCTCAGCCGTTTTTAACAACATGTCACGTTTTTGCGGAGGATGCTACTGTCAGACAAGTGTCACTATTCTCACACAGTGGTAGAGTTAAGATAAATCATGTGTTTTTACCTAAATTCATCTTCAACAATTAGTGTGAATTCAATATCCACACAAAGACAGAAAACTGCACTACAACTGCAGACTGCTAAGTGCTAACCTAAGTATGCATATAACAATGTACAGAAACTCAAAAGTAAATAACTAGTGTGTACCATGAGTTGATAACAAAATCACACAAGTTATGCATGTTAACCAGTAGCGAATGTTTGTTCACTTTGGTACATCTATCATGCATATTGCATGTCAGTGGAATTAATAAAAAATAGAAAGCTGTCAGCATCTTTAGCGCAGACATTTACTTCAGAGAAATAGCTTTACTTCACGCCATTTATGATTTTTGGCAGCTGCTTTCCTTAAAGAAATTCTCATTCATTCAGTTTTACCAGGACCTCACCCCCACCTAGATATCCTTTCAGCCCCAACCCCCCTTTGAGAGCCATTGGCTTAACCCATAAGAACCCACTGTGACACCAGTGTCACATACAATTTAATTGATCTGCATAGTCTCTTATATTATATATTTTATCCTTGATTTTAACTCATGAAGTCTACTAAGTTACATCTAATGAACATCCTGGTGCAGTCAATGTGACTGCGTGTCAATTTGCCTACCCAGAATCCCACATAATGTTCCTTCAAGTAGAAATGGGTCCGGGTTATTATGAGTTAAGGCAAATCCCATGAACTTTTTCAGATACTACAGTGCTTTAAATTTCCACCTCTAAGTATACTGTTAGCAAAGTAACAGGTAAGATTATAGAGTACAAATTGATAATGAACATGGGAGATAACAAAAAATAATTGCAAATGGAGACAATTGTCAAAAGTGGTTAGTACGGTCAGGATAAACAGAAGTCTCATTTGGTATTTTGTGGAGATTTGCATCCTGGGATGAAAAATAAATTGGTCAGTAGAGGTCAAGGTGTCAGTCAGTTGTTATTTGAGTGGAATAAAGAAACAAATGACCTGTGGCCAAAGAAAATGGTCTCTAAACAATGGAGTAGATTATGCTCTAAATAGGGAAA
>VCCN01002573.1:211851-235008 GCA_006491835.1 Architeuthis dux
ATCATTGTATTTGTACCCTGCAAGAATCATTGTATTTGTATCCTGCAAGAATCATTATATTTGTATCAGGCAAAATGTGAGAGAAGTAATTTATTCATTGATCACCCCAAAAGGCGTTGCTCAAGTAACGGTTTATATTCAGTGACTAACCAGACCTGTTTTGATATGGTTTTTTTGGGGGGGGCAAGTAATTACTTCCTGGAAAATGAAAGTGGACAGAATTTCACAACTTTTAACCAGATTTGAAACTGTCATTTCTCTTTCAATTTCTTATCATGCAAGAATCATTGTATTTGTATCATGCAGGAATCATTGTATTTGTATCATGCGAGAATCATTGTATTTGTGTCACGCAAGAATCCTTGTATTTGTATCATGCAAGAATCTTTGTATTTGTATCATGCAAGAATCATTGTATTTGTATAAGTGGACAATTCCATTGACTAATGATCAGTTTGAAACCACAGTACCACACACTCTATATCACTCGTGTGAACTCTGTGATATTTATATGGTAGAGCATAAGCTTCTTTATACTGAGCAAAGTCGATACAGGTATTTTCCAAAGTTCTCAAGGAGCTACAACTTCAATATATACCTTTAAATAGGTTTTAATGACAGCTGAATAGCGTCATGAAACCATATGTGGTCCACCAAAAAATCTTGCCCATGCTAATATGAACATTTATAGTCGAACTTTGAGTTTCTGATATCTTTCATTAAGTTGTTTTTGAAAGCATTGACCCATTTGGGGGAAATAGTCTCCTCTCTGAGAGCATTTCATGGTTTGGTCACTCGAGTGGAAAAGATATTCTTTCTCAGCCCATTGGATGTCTGTACCTGGAGTTTTTGACTTGATGTCCTTGGGTTTTAGTAGATAATAATGTGGTAAACATGTGCTTGTCTGGACACATAGAGCAATGACAGTTTTGGTCTCCAAGGTGTAGATTTTATATTGAATACGGTAGACCTCCAACAGATTAGCAAGGTTACGGTGGAATTCCAACCAACAATTTGTCTTATGAAAGGAAAACAAATTTACTACAATTTGAAAAGTTTAGTGTCACACAAAACCAAAGTAAACACTTTCTACTGGGACCCAACTGTTCATTAAAAGGAAAAAATAGAGTGGTAAATACCCTACCCTTAAACTGTACAATGAAGGATAACCATCCTGCTTACTTTGTATGAACAACATCACTTTATCAAAATTTAGCTGGTGATTAGGCGATATATTCAACTAATAAAAGGGGGATGTTTATTACCCGAGTAACACAGGTATTTTTGAAGAGACTATAATAAGAACCTTTTATTAAGGGGATATGGTTAAATATCAGCACTCATATTTTTGGGTGATATTCCACTTTGCAGTATTTGTCGTGAGAGATGCAAATCTCCCCCTTAACATTTCTAACTTTTCTATCAGTTGATCCATACGACTGTACATAATTGCTGGCTCGTCACCAATTCATACAGATTGTTAGTGTAATATATTCAACAGTATGGCTTGACCTCATAAGGTACATGTCAATGTTAAAAGTAGTCCAATGAAAGCAAAGCACATAATCCGATCACATGAATTTAAGTATACATATCATTAAATGTTTATGACCATGAATACATATAAAAGAATGACCAGCTCGCATTTGGAGATTTGTGGATTTGCACATTCGTCATCCAGACAGTCAACAGTCGGTAGTCAAACTCACTTTATTATGATTGGTACCATGACTGAATGTCCATTAAACCAATATTATTACATTAGCATCAAAGAAGAGAATTTAGAAGTTGGACTTTGTAGGATCACAATTGTGACTATTGTATTGTTGGCTGAGTCAAATCACATGCTTCTTAGATATTCCATTGCTTGCTTTTATTTCTTATTATTAAAATATTCTTATTGTTAAATATACATTCCTGTTTCTTGTGTATTCTTTTCAGTTCATTCTCCTTGTCTTTCCATGTTAAAAAAAGTAAAAAGAAAATATTTGTAAGACAGTAAAGGGGTGAATAATTTTACCTTTTTAATTTAATAACTTTTAAATGATGATTCTCTTTGAACTCCTTACCCAAACACAACGGCCATTGTACTGTACTGTTGTATAGTCATCTTGGACTTGAATATAATACATGTATACTTGAATCTTCAGCAAATAATCTATAATCCTTATCTTTTCTAACTAAATAAACCAGATCAATATCCTCCAAGGAAATAGTTTTTCACAATTTTGGACTAAGCTAAAAGGAAATAGTTTACTTTCTTTTTACTGAATCTGTTGTATATCCATCTTGGACTTGGAGAAAAAGGAAGACTGGAGACTTGGTTTATAAAAATATGATGGTATATTTTTATTTCATAAGATACATTGTGTTGTGGTGAAGAATGAAGAGTGAGAGAGAGATAATGAGAGCTGGCAGACTTTTCCTAACCGGGAAATTGGTGTTGTGTTTTCCCGGGCTAGATGCTCTGTCCTGCATCATGAGGGTGCCTTGTGTGCCTTGTGTGCCTTTTATGGGTTTTGAATGCCCATGCTGGTTTTCCATCCCGCCACCTGGGTTTAGTCGATATCCTGTTTATGCCTTTTGAACACCTGGTGAGAAAAAGGAAGACTGATTTATAAAAATATGATGATATATTTTTATACCATCAGATACATTGTACTGTGGCGGAGAGTAAAGAGTGGGAGAGAGATAATGAGAGCTGGCAGACTTTTCCTAACAGGGAAATTGGTGTTTTCCCGAGCTAGGTGCTCTGTCTCTCTGAACTCTGAAGGCACCTCTGTCTTTTATGGGGTTCGAATGCACACACTGGTTTCCAAGCCACCACCTGCAGGCAGGTCGGGATTCAGTCGATATCCTGTTTATGACTTTTGAACACTTGTTGTGTCTGTTCTGGTCCCCGACACCTGCAGTTTGGGGTTTTTGGTCGATATCCTGTTTATGGCTTTCAACACCTGTGGGGATCAAAATTGTGACCCCTGCCTACGGCAACCAGTATTTAGCCAGAGACATGTGGCTGTTTCCTCAGCCAAGATAGCAAAATATAAGAGTTATAGTAATAAAGTCAAGCTGGAAAGAATGATAAGGCAGAAGAGAAATACTTTTCACAAGGAACAATGATGGGTAACATTTTTGCTGTATTATGGTAACAAACCAACATATATACAGAATTTGTATCTTTAGGTAAATTCAAACCAAACATTACTGAGCAAAAGCAGGAATCATGCCAGTTTTAGTGTTTGTGTTTTAGCTTTTTTAGTTTTTGTATTTTATGTTGTGATGACTTGGGCTTCAATGGAAGTCACAAAGTCAAACAATATATATAAAAGACAATCTACCCTTTTTTCTATGTAGAAACACATGTCAAGTTTTCTATGTAGAAACATAAGTCAAGTTCTTAGGTTCATCTGTTTCTTCTTAAGTATTAGCTTTAGTTAGTGGCTTTAGTACTGGTTAGTAGGTGAGACGATAGGGAGGAAAAATAGAATAGAGTGTGGTTAGCATTTAGAAGATTCAGGTGATCTTTAGATATGCTTAATTTAGGAGATGCCAAATAGATGCGACCAGTCTTGTTCCACAAGTTGACGCTTACTGGTGACTTTACCTAAAAGTGCGGCAAACTCAAGATGCTGAGGTTGATCCCAAGATCAACTGTCTAGACAAGCAGGAAGTGCTTCTAAAAAAAGCACAAGCCAACTCCGGTTGTCCAGAGGTAATGACATATGAGTTTTAAAATTTACAGCAATAAGAGGATAAAATATATTTCTGATTTTTAGCCATGAAAAGTGGGGGTCGGATTATAATCGTACTTGAGTAAACACAGTAGTAAATATTAAATTAATGAAATTAAATATTAAATTAATAAATATTTTTGTAATTGTAGACCCATTGTATGCTTTTTCAATCCATCCATAATTTGCTTGTCAAGGTGATCTATGATTTCTGGTGACATATTTTCGTTTGTTTCTAAAAAGAAATTAGGCTGTCTGTCTGTTAATATCCACTTCCCCCTACTGTATCTAGATGACTGACTGACAATACTTCAGGCTTGAAATCCTGATTCATTTCATCTCTGTAGATGAAACTCATGTGTATGTCATTAGTCTACTAAGATCTACATCATTTTCTTACAGAAGACATCTGCACAAAAAAAATGACAATGGTATTTATATAGTTAGATATGATAATTATAAAGACATTTATTAGTTGAGAACCTATATTTGCCCGGTGCCGGTATAAACGACTGCTAAACGAGCGGTCTAATTCATAAATATGAATACAGAAATGAGCTCCGTGAGGGGATCGACCTGCATCCACCTTGGAAGCAACCTTATATGCAGGTACTGCTCTACCGATTGGGCTAACAAAGTTCTCATGGTAGGCAGAAGTCTTTTAATCAATTTCATCTGAGATTTTATTAAAAAGTGACTGAACCAGTTTAAGTGGAAGAGTTCATTGTTTTAAATGATTGGCAGGAGATATTTTTATCAGTAAAATATAAATTTTATCTTACTTTTATTATTTATTATGGACATAATGTATTTTTAGTTTCATCCTTCTTTCAAAATGAGTCAATTTAAAATATTTCAACCAATTTGAAGATTTTTATAATTAACTTAAATGTAAATCAACCTTTCCCTAAAAAAAACAACACTTTGCGACCTGCGGGTACATTCCACTAAATTGTTATTCAACCTATCCCAATATATTATTCTAACATAACAAATTCTTTATATTTACTAACTTAGTTTAATACAGTACATGGTCAAATCGGAGGGAAGAAGATTGTGTTGTGCCAGTCTTCCAAGTGGGGACGACCTGTATACCTTGAAAATCAGCATTTGAAATCCTTGCTTTTATCAAATTTAACAAGAGGATACATGGATGTGATGTCAAATATGCATTTTAGAAAAATCCTGTAGCTTACCTAATCAAATAAAACAATTTTCTTATACAAGACAAATCTTAAAATTTAAAAAAATATGATTTAATTTTACATTTAAAACGTATGGATTTTATCTAAGCATTTAAAAGAAAGAAAATTTAAGATATTGCTGAGTCCTGAGAATTGAAAAATTGTGTTTTTTAATTGATGTTTTAAATCTATTTTATGTGTTGATAGATGATAATTTTGTACAGAGGTCAAGGCAAATAAAAATGATTTTTTAAATGGAAAATAATCTTATTTTATTTTTAACCATAGGAAATCAGACCAAATAAGATGATTTGTATGCATAGATCCTCTTTTCCCCTCTTGCTAAAAAAATTATTGTTTATTACTGTGCGTGATCATTTCACTACAAAAACTATCTTTCTGAATGGAGAGTTTCTCTGAGTTTTTGAGATGAGGAATTGTCATTATTGAATTATTCGAATTATTGTTCTCGTCTTGGTTATTAAAGATTTTGTTTAGACACATTTCGGTTTTGTGACCTCCTCAACTAATACAGCCAATAATAAGAACAAAGATAGCCACCTGACCTGACGAAGACCGGTGGGTAAACGGCCGAAACGTTGTGTCTGCGTGTAATCAGATCTACAACAGCCAAGACGAGCACAATAGTTCGAATAAATCAATATACAATAAAGGAGATTTTCTGTTGCTAATATACATGACAACCAGGCAACTCTATGTTTTTTGTTTGGCAATTGTCAAATGAATACCAGCCATTGAAAAAAGAAGAGAGAAAGAAGAGAAACAGACGCACGCACACAATAACAGTCACAATTTAGTCTTTATTGTAGTAGTAGTAGTCGTAATAATATTAATAGTAGTAATAGTATTAGTAATAAATAATATTAAAAAATATAAGTTGTGGTAGTAGAAATAATAGTTCATAGTCCAGAGTAGATATTTATACAGTCAATTCTAATTCCAGTCGGTTTGACTTCTTTTTCTACGCCTTTTCTGCGTGTTCCATTGGCTGAAAAGTACGCAACATTTAGTATACGTTTAGTAGTAGTAGTAGTACTAATAGGAATTATTATCTGTACAGACGGATCTATTTAGTAGTCTAGGTTTCTTTTTTGCGGATACCGGTCTCGGGTCTAACAACTTTTACTTTTTTTACATAGTAACTAGTTCGTGTCGATTTGCTGCCTCTACATGTTTTATTATTAATTACCAAATAATTGTAATTGACCATTATCGTTGTGCCTTTGATTTAAAAACCAAAATTATTTTTCAAGAACAGTTTTTTGGGGAAGAAAATAATATAAATAAAAAGCGGAGTGTGGCTGGCTGCTCCAAATGATTTTCTCATCTTTCTTTCACAATCATTTTTGAGTTAGTTCTTTTTATCGAAGAATTAGTACCACTTCTTGGCAGCTGGAATTTATAATAATAGCAATTATTATCCTTTTAATGAGACTTTAAAAAAAAAGGTCTTCACAACCCTCGGAAATCCAAACCTCAGTTAAACAAAACAATAATAACAAAACAAAGACATCATGGCTTTTTTTCTGCCTCTCGCTACAAAGGTTACACCCAAGATGAACAGATTCTGTTTAAATCGGATACTACTGCACACACAGGTGAGTGAACAACATCTAAATTAAACGATGGTATTATGATGGGGAGGAAACGCTCAGCGTCTTTTTATTTGCTCCGACATGGTTTTCTTTTATTTTTTTATTTACTACTGGCTGTGGCACTACTAACTTATAGTAAATGTTCGATACGTCGCCAAATATTCACGTTTACAATACTAAACAATATAGACATAAGAATCCTCAAGACATTGTATGGAATTTGTCAATAGAGTAACTAATGACTCCGTTTTAAATAAAGGAAATCCTTCCCAACCTCCAGCTACTCTACCATCGGTATTCTGTTCTACCGCTGAGCCCACAACTGCTACTCCGTTGCTGGACTTCTTTTTTCATGATGCTGATGATGATGATCATGAAAAAAAAGGATTGGCTTACTGTTGCTTCTTATTTAATGTCTCATACTCATTGCATTTCACTTTAAGATATTTTGATTGAATTAACAATCTCGAGTTTACAGAGAGCAAATGACACTAACACATTCTTAAACCGTAATCGTCGGAGTAAGATTTGCCGGACGCGACGGAGATACATACTGATGGGACTGGGTGTCTTAGGGTTCCTGATTAAAATTACACCTTTTTAAAGATATATTCTTCTATTTTAGTAACTTTAGATATGATTTCGTGATACAATTTTATTTTAGAAACTTTTTTTGTGTGTTTTATCAACCATTTGCGGCGATTTGCCGATTCGACAGGATTTGCCGGATTGAGATGTCATGTAATTGTATATCTCCGTCCGGGAAATGCTCTCGGCTTGGCAATTCGGTACATAAGGCCGATAAAACTCACGAAAGCCTATGCAAAGTTACTAAAATAGAAGAATATATCTTTAAAAAAAGGTGTGATTTTAACCAGAAACCCCAAATAAAACTCCCATCGAGAGCATATTTTTTTTTGCTCTCAAAGGCAGAAAGGTTGTTTTTTTTAATGTTTGTAATTTGTATTTTGTCTCTAATACTCTGTTAGACTCTCCCTTTTAGGGCTTGGCACCAACATGTTAAACAAAATACCACCAATTAATGTACTGGCTCAAGTTCTGGATCAAGAAACTGAACTTTGGAATAAATACTTCATTCATTCACCGACCGAATCTGCTAAACTTATTCATAAGTTTTATCTCTTAAGTCCAAAGATTTCAGTTCACCTTTAAGCTAAGATTGTTTTATTTATTTTATGTTTTTACATTTCATTTAATGTCATTTCATCCATGAAAAATGACATTTAAAGTGAGTATCAGATGTTTGAGTGAAGTTAAAATAACAAAACATGCCTCACTGACCCTTCTTTGGGTCAGAACGACTTATCACTGACCGTGTTTATCAGTACTCTCTACTTTTCAAACAATCCATAAATTGTATTCTCGAAAAACAACTTGAATTCGGCTGAGTGCCAGATCAAATACGGGGCTTCTTAATGTTTACAACTCCTAGCTGTAAGTTAACTGGGACAACAGGATTTTTAAAAATGCATTTCCTTACTTTTTAAAAACTTGTTACTTTATTTTGTGCCAATAAAGAACTCAAGATCAACAGTGTCATGTTTTTGTTGTCATTTGACATTTTTAAAATGTGTTTCGCAATACTGAAAACGCATTAAATCACACTGTGGTTAAATAGCCTACAAATTATGTGCAGTGTTGCCAACTCAAAAAATATTTTTGCGCTAGTCGAATTGCCAGGCAAAAAACGCTAAATTTTTTTAAAATAGCTAAAATTGTCAAAAGTGGCCAAAATGTTTTATGTGCAAACGCGCCAATTTATTCCAAAACAAGAAACGCGCTGAATCGGCAACACTGATTATGTGTATCTCTCCTAGGGCGTATGCTTGGGGTGTGGGGAACTGGGCATTTGCCTCCCACACCCTCCGGATCAGGCCTCTTCACCGAGGCCGGGGCGGTTTGAAAGTTTGAACCTTACAGAGGCTGTGGGTGAAGGAGTCTCAATGAATAGTGACAGCTTAGGACGAGTCACAGTTTAAGCATTCCCTAATCACTTAGCTGACAACCGACATCTATATATATCTTTTTGAAATCCCCCCCGAATATATCGTTTTTTTTTGCCTTCCCTGGAAAAGTGTCAACGGACGCCTATGTATCTCTGATTTTGTTCTTTACATTATTTCTTTCATTTCTGAACAATGACCAGAGAATGCTATTTATTAAAATTGAAAAATTCACAAGCCTCTCTGTTGCAGTGTCAAACTCTACTCCTGCTTCTATTCTGACTGAAGATGTTCACTGCAACTTTTGTATTGTATATATAATAAATAAATTTGTAGATACGTAGTCAGTTTGGCTCAGTTGGTAAAAGAGCTGGCTACCAATCACTTGGTTGTTATTTCAAATCATAGGGAAATGTTAATTTTATAAGTGTATTTATATATTAGAATAAAATAAGCCGTTGCATATTTCTAACATAAATTTTTGTCTCAATGAATAGTGTGAGGCATGTTAATTTAGCTCAGTTGGTAAGAATGTTGCCTACCAATTAGTTGTTCGTGATTTTAAATCATTTAATTTAAATTTAAAAACATGGTAGGGGAATGTTAATTTTACACATCGGCACAGACAAGAGTTTACTCCCCTAAATTTGGTGAGGATTGTTCTTATTACAAAGTCAACTCCAGACTTGGACTGGAGTTTGACATATATATATTTTTTCAACATTTAATCTCTTAAGATATCACTAAGTGTACTTATCTCTCAGCACCAGACTAAGAAAAAGATTGTAGCAGTTTCATTCATAAATCATATCTCAGATAAAGTATACAGTGAAAAATGTTAATCATCATATTTTCTATAGGGCATGACCAAACAATTCCTTATCTACTTATGGTGTGCATATTGTTTTTTTAGATTTTCCCCAAAACACATTGTCACAAGTAACCTTACTAGCCAGTAGGTATGAACAAAATGGACGAAAATTTCAGTGTGAAATCGACCCGTAAGAAATTTTAAAAAATCTGGCAAAAATCAGCATATTATTCGATTTTAATAAAAATGTTTGATACTTATTTATTAAAGGGCGAATTTAAAAAAAATAGTTTTCCATTCCAAATTTCAGAGAAGAACAATTTTTTTTATATGATTCCTACCCGACCTTTTATTAGTTTGATGATTTATCTATTTTATATAATGATGCTTTCGTTGATTTTTACACATTTTACAGATATATCCCTGGAGATACTAATTATATTTACCTTTTTTAGAATAATATCCTGGAACTGCTCTTACTTTGGGATTAAAAAAACAGGAAAATTAAGTAAAATAGTTTTCTATTCAGAATTTTTGTTAGTTTTATTCGATTAATTATCATTCAGGCTTTTGATCTATGAAAAAATTTTTTTTTCACTCAATAGTATTTAAAGAAAATATTTTTCATTTTTTTTTGCACGGCGCAGCTGTCGTGTATTTTAATCATGTTTATTTTTTCCACTCAAATATATGTGTACTGCATTGTCTACCATACATTTTTTAAAATCAGATGTCGCTTACATGCTTGACATTTTTTTCATTTTTTTTCATTTTGTTCAAACATACTAACCAAGCTAACTGTTAATGTATGCAAAGTGCTTTCTTTGTGCCTACAGAATTTTCTGGATTAGAAAATCTTAAGTCTACAAAAGACTATACAACCTCCCAAACAGATTGTTATTAATTAGCCTAATAATAACCACAGAACAATTACTAAAAATTCTCTATGTCAGTACATGACAATAAGTCTTTAGACCAGACTTTAGACAAGGTTTGAATCTATTTGCCACAATCAGTAACAAGAAAGTGCATACCTCTGCCAACACCATTGTCATTGTCAGGGGAAGTAATTGTGCATGGATCCGCTCCCAAAATTCAACCACTTCTTCTGTAACCCATTACCCAGCCTTCCACAAAATTTCATTGAGAACTTTTGGAGATGTTGTGTGGACAGACATTGTTGTATAGCCATCTTGGACTTGGAGAAAAAGAAAGACTCGAAACTTGGTTTATAAAAATATGATGATATATTTTTTATTGCATCAAATACATTGTGCTGTGTCAGAGAATGAAGAGTGGGAGAGATATAAAGAGAGCCGACAGACTTTTCTTACAGGGAAATTGGTCTTGTGTCTTCTCAGGCCTGGGCGCTCTGTCGCTCTCTGCCTAATGAGGGTGCCTGTGTGTCTGGTTTTCCAGCCACCACTTGCAAGTTCAGTTGATATCCTGTTTATGACTTTTGAAATATCCAACATGAACTTTTGCCGATATTATGTAGTGTTGACACATACGACGGATGGGAAGTAATTGTGCATGGATCCGCCCCAAATTTAATCACTCCCTCTGTTGCCTATTGTCAAACCTTCCACAACATTTCATTGAAATCCATTGAGAACTATTGGAGATATTGTGTGGACAGACACGAGTGTATACATAAATTCTTGGATCCGCCCATAAATTTAACCATTTCTTCCTTATTGTCCACACTTACACAAAACTTTATTGAAATCCATTGAGTACTTTAGGAGATATCATGTGAACAGACGGATGCGACGAATACATATACCTCTCCAACTTCATTCACAGAAGTAATTACCCAATGGACAATCTACATTGCTTTTACAGCCTGCACAATGGACATGCTTATAAAGAAGAATAGTTAATATATTATTTTAAACTTTAATGATTCTTTTGTGTGTGCCTCCTTGTGGATCAGTAGTTAGCAAGCTAGTTTCACACACCATTTCTATTATAGGGATTTCATTTCTCTCCTGGGTATCTGACAACTGTGGTCTTGTGCCATACTAAGCTAACCAGTGTAAATGTCACCAATGATTTCTTTTTATTATTATTAATATATATGACATTTCCATGAGCTTTTGCTTGATTATTATGATAAATATTGCAATACTCTCCTTCCAAAATAGCCATCACCAATATCATTGCATACCTGCCAAGTCTCACGCATTTTGACACATTCTCACGCTCACATGCATTAAATAAAAATTCTCACACAATTTATCAAAAGTGTTATTTATTTAGATTTATTAAACTGGTTTAGATTTCTGATAAAAACATTTTCTTTTAGCAAACTTTAGAACTCACATTATTTTAAAAGATCACATACAAAACTTTTGAAACATATTTTAAATAGACTTCTAGACAACACTTAATTTCAGTAGTTGATATGCCCTGAAAAGCAATTTTAGCCAATGTTGGATACATAATTTTCAGACTCCAAGTGCAAATTGGTCAGATTCCGGTCAAAATTTGGCTGTCTGTGAAGGCAAAGTAGAAGCGTATAGCAACTGTTTTCACTCTTTGAAGATCAGAAGTCAAATGAATAAATTAGTTTTGTAAACAGATAGTATCGAAACTGCAAGTTCGCGTAGCTAATAAACATTAGTCGTAAAACATTATAAATATTTTCCGTTCAATCGGAAGTGCTGCTAAAGACTAGTTAAACATGTTTTAAATAGACTTCTAGACAACACTTAATCTCAGTAGTTGATATGCCCTGAAACGCAATTTTAGCCAATCTCAATACATAATTTTCATTGGGGGGCACACGATTCTCACTCATTCTTAACATTAAAACTTAACAGGTATGTCATTGAATTGTTATCACTATGATTTTCAATCCCAACTGAAGTTCACTGACTTTGACACCTTCATTCTATTAAAACTGTTAACTTCTGAGTATTTGCTATATTATCCAGGAAGACTTACAAAAGCTAAAAATTGATTAAAAGTACTCTTTACTCTAATGAGTCTAAGATTAGGTCATGCACCATAGGTGGAACGAATAGGAAAAGATGATTTGAACCTCCATGTGAAATGAGTTCAAAGGGAGATAATTTGGATGAATTAATTTTGATTTGGGTCACCATTTGCTGATTTTTCATTAGCAAGCATTCCACAACAGGTCATTCACTATCAAGTTGGTTAGTATCTACTCTAATAATGAACAGTGTGATTTTCATTGTTCTCAGGTCGTAACACTAGACTTAGTCCAATGGCTGGGGGAATGGTTAAAGTTTGGCTGAAAAAGAATACTTCCTGCCCACTGTTTCAAACTATTCCCGGTAAATGAATTTTTTCCTCTGGGATTAACGAATAGATCATATGAAATTTTACTCCTTATGTCTAGAAAAAACATTCCACAAATTCCACCCCTAAATAGGTTTTTAGTGGGGGGTTCAATTTACAATTTAAGTTTATGCTAAATTGGTCCATTAGTTTGTGTTTCAACAGCATTCATGCTTGTTTTTTGAAAATTCAGACTTTTTTTAGTGATCACTGTCCAAAAATAGGCGAAAGAATTTTTTCTCAAAAAAAATACTTCCAGCACATTGTTTCAAACTATGCACTATTCCTAGGGATCAGTGGTGGTTCTGAGTGGGTCATTAACAAAAATAATGTAGAAATTTGCCCCAAGATGCCATATCAAGCTCTCTGGGCTAGAATATAGGTCAAACGGTTGACCAAGAGAACAAAGGGAATGCATACGACCAATCAGCTCCACCGGGTCAACAACCTAGGTGCTTGCCTTGTCACCCGTCTGGGTGAGGGAGGGGTAGGAGGAAGAAGCCAATACAGCCTGATTTGACACAGGAGAGACGGGTCAACAACTTAGGAGCTTGCCTCCTCACAAGTCTGGGTGAGGGAGGGGTAGGAGGAAGAAACCAATACGGCCTGATTTGACACAGGAGAGACAGGTCAACAACCTAGGAGCTTGCCTACAAGAATTTATTGATTTCTTGCTGATGACATTCAAAATGTATGTATATGTTAAATCAATAAACATGCCAAAGCAAGCTCCCAACAGCCCCCATTCCGTTTCTGGTCCCAGAAAATGGGGAAGGCTCAGTTCTTATCAGGCGACCAGCCCTATCACATGTGTTTTCTTGTTCTGTCTTTTCTTAACACGCTTAAACACGGTTACGAATCAAACGCATTATAATCTCACACAGCTAGAATAGAAAGACTAACAAAGCGAACAGAGGCACTAAATACAATAAGAACGTTACATAGTGTATGTATATTTGCTTTCTTGTTGTCCCTTACAGCAAACAAAGGAAAAGAGACACCCTTCATTCTCTGTAGATTAGATTTGATTCTGCAATTTGTCCTCTAGCCAATTTCGAACGAGTATTATATCTCAATGTCACAGTTTTAAAAACAAACATAACAAACAGGTCTGGTTAGTCACTCAATAGAAACTGTCATGTGACCAACATATTTTGGCAGCATGTCGTGTTGGTGATCAATTGAAAATTTGGAAAAAAGGGTTAATCAATGAATAAGTTGCTTCCTTTTGTTGGGTGATGATCACTAAAAAAACTTCGAATTTTCAAAAAACAAGCGTGTATGCTGCGGACTAAGAGACCAATTTAGCATAAACTTACATTGTAAATTGAACCCCCTCCATAAACCCTATTTTGGGGGTGAATTTTCAAAAGATGAATAAAACCTTTTTATAGACATAAGTAGTAAATCTTAAAATGTTCTGCTCTCTAGCTCCATTGGTTGCGGCCTGTACACGAGATACATACATATCCAGCCAAACCCGCTTAAAAACTGAAGAAACTTATGTTGACAGTTTTGATGACAGTTTTGGTTGACGGTTTCTAATAATGTACTGTTGGTTAAACTACTTTCACTACTGCGTCATTTATAGGTGTCTCAGTGCAACATTGTTAAGATAAAATGGCATTTCAAACTAGTTTTTGAACAATTACAATTGAAGTACAATTAATATCACCTTTTGTGGCTTACTTTCATGTAGAAATAATGAATTTATTAACCGAAATTTAGAAACCTGATTTTATTGTTCAACTCATTTAGCCGTGTAGTAAATAGTAAATAGCAGTCAGGTGGGCATAATAGGAACATTGTTTTCCTTTTCTATCTTTACAGACTCAATAACCATGTTTAGTTTTCTTTTGGGGATTTGTTGGTTATTACAAAACCATATACTCTCTAGTTTGTGTTTTCTGTAATGAAATACACTCGAGTTGTGTGTTCGCTTGCTGAGAGGGAAGGAGGGTAGAGAAGAATCACGTTTTGGGGGATAGTATTGGGACATGCCCCAAGACGCCATATCATGCACTGTGTGCTAGAAGGTCAGACGGGTGACCAAGGGAACCAAGATGCCATATAATGTTCTCTGGGCTAGAATATAGGTCAAATGGGCGACCAAGGGAAAAAAGGGAATATCTTCGACCAATCAGCTCCACCGGGTATTTTTTTAGGACATTGATTTTAAATCGGGAGTCAGTCAGTTGAGGACATGGGTCAACAACCTAGGAGCTTGCCTCCTCACCCGTCTGTTAAAATAATCTTTGTTCTGATATCGGACATACCAAATTTAACTACCATTTTTCTTATTAGTTTAAACTCAGCCCAAATACACTGAAGCTGGCTTTTGAAGTTTTTTTTGTGTGCCAGCCTATCGGATTTTTACGCTTACCCCCACCCCCCAAGCGTAAAAATCTCTATAAAATATAATTTCCTTTCCTGTGTTATATTTGGATTTCAGTTTTACATGGGTATCACTCTACAGCAATGGGCATAAAATCATTATTTTGGTCAAACTCCAGTCCAAGTTGGAGTTGTCTCTGTTTTTCCTCCTTAAGAACAACAAGAACAATCCTCACCAAATTTAGGGGAGTAAACTCTTCACTGTTTGTCTATCAGTTCACGTTAAACCAAATCTATACAGGACCGTCGGAGCTGGGGGGGCTTCAGTCCCCCCAATAATTTTCTAATATGTGTTCCTTATTTTTTCAAAAAATGCTACAAAAAGCTAGCTTTAAGATTACAGAAAGAGTAATAAACCAATTATCCCCTTCAATTATTTTTTGCTAGTTCATAGGTGTATAATCGACCTGTCCCGAGTTTTGGATGACTTGAAAAATACATTGATTTCTGACAGATTTTGAAGCTCTATTTTCAAAAATTCCCTAACCAGCTTTTCGTTCATAATTATCTTTATCAATTAGATATCTGAATATCATCATATATCCATCAATTGAATAATGCACTTTTTACAATAGGTGTGTTTTCCAGTGATCTAAAGGGCGTGGTCCAAATAAAAGATTTCCTCTTCACTCGCAGCCCCCACCTCTCCAATATGAATTTTGTTCTGACAGCCTTGCTATATATAAAATTAATATTTCTCTACCGTGATTTGAAATCATGACCATGTGATTAGTAAGTGGCTCTCTTACCGACTGAGCTAAACTGACAAGTCTTATATACCTACAAATTTATTTATTATATATACAATACAAGAGTCGCAGTAACCATCTTCAGTTGGAATAGAAGTTGGAGTGGCGTTTGACCCTGCAGAAACCAGGCTTGTTTCATAATGCCTTTTCAGATATTTGCATGTTTGAATCCGGTTAAGAATTACTGCTTAGGACCAAGCTCCCTGAAATCCTACTCCCTAATTGTGCTTGAAGCTCTTTTTAGAGGGATAGGCAGAAGGGCTATCAAATAATCATTAAAAATCATAACAGTAAAGCTTTCTGGTGAACATTTATTAGGTATGAACAAAATGTACAAAAACGAAAAAATAATTTTTTTAAATTCACCCTTTAATAAATAAGTATAAAAACTTTTATTAAAATCAAAATATTATGCTGAATTTTGCCAGATTTAAAAAGATTTCTCACATGTCGATTTCACGCTGAAATTTTCATCCATTTTGTTCATACCTAACATTTATCCTTGAAGCTGTTGGAAGAATGAACTAGTTGTTCATATTAACTATTTCTGAGGTTTTATTCTGCTGAAAGAAATCTTGGATCACAAAATCAAACAAATAGTGAACCTTATTTCAACAATATTCACTTATATTTATTCCTAGCCATTTAGATACAGACTTTCTGGTTTTTCAGTTCAGTGCTCTAATAACTGGTTTATCACCTCTAAAAATATAGATAAATTTATTTATACAATACAAAAGTTGCTGTAATCATCTTCTGTCGAAATAGAAGTGGGTGTGGACTTTTAGTCTCTTGTCGTTTCCTGTAAAGACTGCAGATGTTTGTTACATTCATGTAGAGTTGAGAAAAGCTGGTTTGATGACATCTGTTCTTATTTACCTATTGCTGTCACATCCAGGTGAACTAATAATGCCTGTCAGGGTTTATGTTATTGTAATGGTAAGTTAACGTAGGTGTGTGGGCATAAACTGCATGTGTCTATTTGAGTGGGTTACAGTCTGTTTGTATTTTATGGGTCTAGTTGTACTCAGACAATGCATATGCAAATATGATTAGAAGTTGGATGATGATATCAATAATGACAATGTGGAAAAACACATTGTTTGTAAAATAAACAATTTATTTACATGTTTCTCTGGTTTCAGCTTTGTCAGAATTAAATGAAATACAAATGAAACAAAGATACTGTCTATAGTTTTGAGAAGGGTCATTAACATTCAAAGAGTTTTTCGGACGATTGAAATCCTTCTTGTTGTTTGTGTTGTTCTATAGTTTTGAGAAGGGTCATTAACATTCAAAGAGTTTTTTGGACGATTGAACTCCTTGTTGTTTGTGTTGTTAACACAACGTTTCGGCTGATTCATTCTACGGCCTTCTTCAGGTGTACTATCTGAATCTGATGGTGGTAAACAGAAATTTTCCACTCCAATGGTAGAAATGCTGAGAACATAGGATTTGGGTGTTTTCCTTTCCTTTCCTTGTTAGGCCTTGATTTCCATACCATGTCCCTGTTGAGTAGCGGAAGTCACATCGAGTTGAACTCCGCGCTTGTCTGACTTACACTCAGCCAACATGTTGATGTATGCTGCTTCTTTGATTTTCCAACTGCATTCCCTGTCTATAATACAGACTTCTTCCCAGAGGATAGTCTTCACCTTTCTCTCTCCACATGTAGTCAGCCATCCCAGACTTTTCCATTTCGCCTTTGATTATGGCTTTTTTATGTTCCTCGATTCTGACCTTGAGATGCCTCCTAGTTTCTCCTTTAACCAAGCAATAAAGAGTTGAATAAACTTCAGAAACACTTCTAAGATTTCCCTAACATTGTGCAAAATATGGTGTGGTGAACTTTTACATCAACCTAATAATAACTAGCATTCCAAGGGAAATTATGAATCACCCACCTATATATGCTGTGTTGGGGGTGATCAATTAAAAAGTTGGAAAAATGGGTGATCAATTAATAAGTTACTTCTCCCGCCTCTTGTATGGCTGTGATCACTAAAACAAGCCTGATTTTTTAAAAAACAAGCGGGCACAAGACTAATTTAGCATAAACTTACATTACATATTGAACTCTCCACTAAAAACCTATTTTGTTGGGGAATTTTCAAAAATAAAAAAAGTTTTCCCTACTCATTGAGGGGAGTGTATGTGCAAAATTTCAAGTTTCTACTATGAACGGTTATGGATGGACAAAGTCCTGATACATAAGTACATATAAATGTCAGAACACATGAATAACCTAAACCCAGCAACAGTGTTTAAACAGGTCTGTTGTGGATAGCAGTGATTAATATGTTATTTATAATATAACAGATTTTCTACTCTTGCAAGATCCTTTTCCTGTTACTTGCTTATCAAGCAAAAAATACTTCAAAACTCAAGAGAAATCAAATATTCATTATGTTGACATACATACAGACATACTTCAGTTCAAGGATATTTCCCTGTAAGCAAAAGTGGTAGTATTTTCTTCTCTGTTATGTCATTCAAGGAAGAAAGTAAACCCAAAAACATGTTTATAGCAACCAAGAATTGGAGTTGATTTTATTAATATTTCAGCATTTATACACATCATCCTTTGAATGTTTTGACTGGAAGTTGTTCTTGTTGCTTATTTATAAGAGTACATCAATATATGTAAGGATAAATAGAATAACATGAAATACAAGTTACAGAGATAGTGGATAGAATTACAAAGTTCAGGTATTGAGTAAAAGTGCATCTTTGGGTTCTAAGTGAATTTGTCTACAACAATTCATCTACTTCAATTTATCTACAGATAAATTTATCTGCAATAATTTATCTACAAATACAATTTTTCTACAACAATTCATTTATTACAATTTTTCTACAACAAATTATGCTTATAATTCATCTGCAATAATTTGTCTACAACAATTCATCTACTATAATTTATCTACTATAATTTATCTACAGATACAATTTTTCTACAACAATCTATCTATAACAAATTATCTATGATTACAATTTATCTGCAATAATTTATCTACACATACAATTTTTCTACAACAATTCATCTATTACAATTTTTCTGCAACAAATTATCTATGATTACAATTCATCTGCAATAATTTGTCTACAACAATTCATCTACTATAATTTATCTACAATAATTCATCTACAGATATAATTTAACGAATACACACTCATACATACACACACATACACAGACACATATGTACGCATGTACACACCTACACATGTACACACATACACTTACACACATACATGTATGAGGGATTATATATATATCGGCACTAAATGACCCACCAAGGGTCGATATACCGTTAAACAAAACAATCAATCAATCAAACTTTCCTACAGAACCATAGCCAGATCCCCGACTAATTGTACTTTTTGATCAAACATACATGTATATACGTCTGTGTCTGTGTGCATGTGTAGTGTATGTATATATTTTATATCTGTAGATAAATTATTGTAGATAAATTGTATCTGTAGATGAATTGTTGTAGATAAATTCAATTTATAAATTCATATTGACAACATGATTAAAAAAGCAATATTTGAAAAGTAAATATTTTGTTTTGGTTTTCTATTCTTCTCTGTTTGACTTTGTACTTTTCCATTTTATGATTCGTTGGTTGTGGAAAAAAAGCCAAAGGTTTCACTCTAAATAGTAAATAAGTAAGCTATTCCACCCTTGGAGAAAGTTTTGTCTTACAGATTATTAATTACCATTTATTAGCATAGGTAGAATTTTTCTATACTAATGGAATTCTTCGTTGTCATGTAAATAGTGAAAGTTAATTTGCTTTTGGTGAACAGATTGATTGATTTGTTTAGCGGCATATCAACCCTTGAGGGGTCATTTAATGCAGAAATCAGTTTAAAATTTGGTGAAAAGGTTATGTTTTTAAAATTTTCTATATTCTAGGCCCCACGTGACAAGGCCATTGGTGAGCAGAGGAAACATTATAAATAGGCATGAAATTAAGTACAAATATGCATATTAATATATAGATAGGTTTGATAATTATAAAGACAATTATTAATTAATTAAAAATTAATTGGGAACCCATATCCACCCGGCATCAGTGTTAGCTATTGCTCTGGGTGGATATGGGTTCCCAATTAATTAATTATTAATTAATTAATAATTGTTTTTATAATTATCATATTCTGTCATTTACAAATTAATCCATTCCCTGATTTCATAGATAGGTTTATAATGAACCTGCCATTATATGCCTTTTGCTGGTGTGTGTCAATCCAATAAAATAACTATAATAGAAGCTAGCTGAAAACCCACCCTATCAGGCAGTTTTCAGTTATTTCCTGCGTAAAGTCCCTCCTATGGGGTACTTGGCCTTCTTGGAGACACACAAACACATGACCTACTTTCTGCATGCTGGTTTAAACAAACTTTAGTACAGTCGTTGCCTTTCTGCATGCTGGTTGAAACAAACTTTAGTACAGTCGTTGGCTGGATACTTTTTGGACATGGCCACATCCCCAAGCCCCGGGGACAAACACATGACATATTTTTGTTTTCAGCTAGTGATTTCTTTAAGCAGAAGCTGTTGGCTTGATACTTGTCGGACATGGACTCAAAACAATGCAAAAAATTTTTTTTCTAAATGTGCTTTCTAGTTTATCTTGTTTGCTATCAGGGGTGGATCCCAGAAGACTCTGGAAGACCCTCAGAACTTTCCAGAAAATATTTATTTATACTGTTTTCTGAGCGTCTTCCAAGTTTTAAATCAAGACCCTCAGAATTTTTCCGAAAATTTGTATTTATTCCTCAGTAGCTGATTTTAGCCAATCTTGGATATATAATTTTTCAAAATTTTAGGGGGGAGTAGACCCCCCTTCATATTTTGAAAGACGATCAGCTCAACAGGCTGGATCCATCCCTGGCTATGTCCTCTTTCTTATTGTATATTTGAACAGATGTTGTATCGCCATCTTGGACTTGGAGAAAAGGGAAGACTCGAAACTTGGTTTATAAAAATATGAGGATTTATTTTTATGTGCCTCAAATACATTGTGCCGTGGCGGAGAATGAAGAGTGGGAGAGAGATAATGAGATCCGGCAGACTTTTCTTACAGGGAAATTGGTCTTGTGTCTTCCCAGGCCTAGGTGCTCTTTCACTCTGCCTAATGAGGGCGTCACTGGTTTTCCAGTCCACCACCTGGGTTTAGTTGATATCCTATTTATGCCTTTTGATCACCTGGTGTGTCTGTTTCCGGTCTTGGACACCTTGCAGTTTGAGGTTTTGTTGATATCCTGTTTATGACTTTCAACACCTGTGGGCATCAAATCTGTGATCCCCGCCCACGGCTGCCTAAATATCCAACACAGAGCGTTGAGTGTTCAGATGACAAGTAGAATACAAATGACTGATATTTCAATCTGAAACCGGTTTCACTTCTTCTATAATGACAATCATTTGTGGATAGAATGTAGTAATAATGTCATCATCTGCAGAAAGGTGATCAGTGATTGCATAGGGATTTTAATGAGACCATTTATGATGATGCACTCAATAGAAAACTTCATGTGACCAATGACTTTTGGCAACATGAAGTGTTGGGGGTGATCAATTACAAAATTGGAAAAAGGGGTAATCAATGAATAAGTTACTTGGTGAACCATAGGATGCAAACCTTTTGTTTAAAGGGTGGGGTTGGCCCTGCCTATGTCGCACTTCACCTTAAAACTCATTACACAGGCCGGAGGACACAGACCCTGCAGTCCAAGGTCCTGTAGTCATAGAAAACCCTCCAAAAATCTTTGTTTGTGAAGCCAAGCCATTCATATAGATGAATTAAAAATTATCCATAATTCATATTACTTTTTTGTTAATTTTTTATAATGTAAAGATTTTTATAACAATGACTTTATAGAAATGAATGGAAATTGTTCCAATTTTTGTATCCTTTGCTTAATGTTATCAGCCAGTTATTGTTATATAAAGGACCCTGTCCCAAAGTGATCACAATAAATGGCTTCCTCTATATTATTGTTTTGTAAATCCAACTTTTGTTTTAAATTTTCCAGAGTTTGCATCCTGTGTGTTCTCCAGACTGTTCTGGGAACAAGAAAGAAATTGTCCATCAAAAAGGTTTTCATTCTTCTGCATCTCAAAAGACACTAAAACAAGTAAGTTCTATTTAATTCTTTTACTTACTAGGCAGTCTATCTAATATTCATTGAAAACATTTGATAAAAAATTAAAATAAATCTATCTACTCTAATAATGAACAGTGTGATTTGCTTGGTTTATTGGTTGTAACACTGGACTTTTCCACAGAGGGTTAAAATACTGCTGAAGAAAATACTTCCTACCCACCGTTTCAAACTATGCACTCTTCCACGTAAATGAATTCAATATTTTAGTTGTTAGTGTTTTCGAACCTCATCGAATCTCCCAGAATAGATGGTCTGATACGACTCATGCTAGAAAATACTCAAACTAGGCACTGTTACTGGTAAACAAACTCAGTATTTTAGTAAATAAATAAAGAGTCAGTGATCCATTTTTGAATTCTCACAATATTAACATATCAAAAGAAAAACTGTGATCCCAGATACTACCAAAACAACTTCATTATCCAGTTGAGCAGTTTTATTTAATAAAAACGCCCTAAATAAAAAGGAATGTGCCGTGAGTAACTACTCAAGGTAGGCAGTGAGTAACTACTCAAGGTAGGCAGTGAGTAACGCTTTATAAAATAAATCGTCAACAAAAGCTTTTACATACCATAAATCTACAATATATTTTAACAAATAAAACAAAGCATTATTTATGGCATTAATAAACCTTCATCAGACTAATTTCAGAAAAAAAAAATTAAATTGATTTAAATTCTTCAGGGATTTACCTTTTTACAATGTACATACCTGTTGGTTCTGTTTGATATTTATTGAGATGTCATTAATAGCTTCAGTAATCAATGAGTAAATACTGAAAGTTTTATTAAATTTCATTAATTAATTGAATTTTAGTAGATTTGAAAGATTTGAGAGTATATTTATCACTGAAGAAAATAATTTCTATATAAGATTTTTCAGGGTTAAATTTTGAAATTAAGTAGAAAGTAGCTAAAGCAATAGAGGAAGGCATCCTAACACATCTCCCATCCCCACTTACTGCGAGACAACTGGCTGTAGCAAAAGGCAGAATTTTGACTGCCTTTATGGCCCTTTATCAAATCTAGCCAGGACACACATATCACAGCATGTGGGTTTTATATTGTTACCTGTATTAGAGTAAGGTTGAAAGGCACGCGAGAATTAAGCCTGTCTAAGATGAAAATAATAACCATTTACTGAATTATACATTGAATTTAATGCATTACTTTTCAAATCTACTGATGAATGAATTGGAAATCTTTTACTTTTTAT
>VCCN01002573.1:235108-247986 GCA_006491835.1 Architeuthis dux
TCATTATTTATTGGTCGATTGTAGTCAAATAGCTTTACTTTGGACCATACAATGGTAGAATTTGACCTCTCTAAGAACAAAAAGATAGAGCAATATTTACAAAAGTTACATATAATTTCTAATAGGGAGTTAATTCTCACCCACCCTGTATGTAGCTTTGTGCTTTTGGCTAATTTTTGAATTACAAAGTTACCCTTCTCAAATTCCTCATAAACTGATGGTATTTGCTGTTACAGTAGCACCCTATCTTTGATATGCTAGTGCAAAGAGTCCAATCTCCAAAACTAAAGACCAGTAATGCAATTGGGGTTATCTACCCCTGTTGACACTGCACCAGGATTTGAAGCTCAAATTTTCAACATCTGGTAGAACAGATCTCTTATAGTTATGGTACACAGATATCTATAGAATGTACAGGACTGTTGCCGTAACGTGGTGCACATATTGGGACCTTGTTACATGCAGTCCTTTCAAGATTACGTCAGCTCGACCAGTGGTAAATTGGTGCACTTAGTAACAGTATGAAAAAGAGAATCGATGTATAGTTGAAGTACTTTTCACATGTAATTTCCATTTTGTACTCATACTTTTGGAAAAAGCTAGAACCCAAATCTCCCTGAGACTCTCCCAAAATGGTTGCTATCTCCCTTGTCAGTCATGATAGACCAGCCTTTCTCTACTGGGGTTCCTCAGAACACAAGTCTTCTGCCTGAGGTTGTTAGGGTTTCACAAAAATGTTATTCCTATGTGAAAAAACCACCTGACCTTTGCTTCACTTAAAGTTCTTTTTATATAACAAGTAGTGGTCTCTATCTTGATGACATTTAACACTAGGACAACCAAAAAAATTCTAAAAATCTCAGATAATATAATAAAATACTTATAATTAGGGTTCCAGATTTGTTATATTTATTGATTTTCAATGCTTTATATTCAGTCAGTAATAAAAAAAATTACAGAATTTTATTGGGTTTTTTGGGTTGATTTACATCAATTTTAATCCAAAAAAATTCTGAAGAATTATTCTTTTTTGTTTCCATAGGAGGAACCTGAGAAAAAAAAGGTAGGCATTTAACTGTTCAGATAAAATTTTCTTTGAATTGTCTTAAATCTAGATTTATTTATCAAATGACATTTGAAATTTTGCTTTAATCTTTATGTAATGCTCCATATTTAGCATTTATCTATAGGCAGCCATCTTGATGTCTTGCCTAATTTGATAGTGCCTACTCTTAGTTCAAGACAGGCTCCTCCTCCTCCTCTTTGTAATTATCATCCTGTTCTTTTACATGGATATCTGTTTAACTCATTAGTTAATAATTATTATATTATTTATGTATTCTTGTCTTTTGTGTTTTCAGCTTTGTATGGTTTGTTTCACATTGTGTTATGATTTTGTTTTGTTTCTAATATCAGAATCTAGTGCAACAATAGGTAGAAAAGATCCATCTTTACAAAGAAAGCTACTTATCCATGTTGTCCTTTTCCATTGTGCCTTTTCTGTGTTAACCCTTTGAACACTGATCCCCTCACATGTACAACTCCCTCACACTGACACCTAGGAGCCCAGGCTACCAACACTTAAGGGGTGCTGTGCATTTAGAAATATGAACTGCAAATGTAACTACGTTATACAATATATCTGATAACCCATATCAACCTGGCATTAGTATTAGCGATTACTAAATGGGCGGCCTAGTTTGTATAAATAAATAAAGAAATGAGCACTGTGCAGGGATCGAACCCGCGTCTACCCTGGAAGCAACCTATACGCGGTCCTGCAACCGCATGAGAGGGCCGTCAGCTCAGTGGTAAAGAGCAGGACAGTGTATAGGTTGCTTCCAGGGTGAACGTGGGTTTGATCCCTGCACAGCGCTCATTTCTTTATTCATTTATACAATCTAGACTGCCCAATTAGCAATCACTAACACTGATGCTGGCCTGATATGGGTTCCCAATTAATTATTATTTAATTAATAATTGCCTTTATAATTATCATATTCTGTCGGATATAAAATTATCCATTCCTTGATTTCACAATATATATATATATATATATATGATATTTAAACTTAACTGTGTCTGATCAATGTTCCCAGGTCAGAGTTAAACAACTCACAAATGCAGCAATGGCTCTTGCAAAATTGGAAAGACACTTTATTACAAATCATGGTCATATGAAAAGTAAAAGTGTTGCTAATTTAAAAACATTTATTGGAATCTCAAAATAAACAGAGTAAAATTTTTACAAGTAAAGTTTCTATCAGTAAAAAAGACCCGGGAAGCAATTTATTTGGTAGCAGAACTTATTGCGCAAAAGAGGAAATTTGCACAGTTGGTAAAAGCTTAATAATGCCAGCCTATAAAATTATAGTTGGTAAAATACTGGGACAAAATACTGTTCAAGAAATTCAAAATGTTCCCCTTATCAAGCAGTACAATAAGTTGATGCATTGATGACATGTCACATGACGCTGGTTCTCTATCCACAGATTGAGCCAACAAAAGTCATGTTGTGGCATTGATCAGATAAAGGAGAAATCCAAGAAAGCTTTTCCTCTTGCAAAGAGTTCCCCGAAACAAAGGGCAATTCTTATTTAATATCTTGTCATCCTGGAAACAAAGGGTCTGTCATGAGAGAAATGTGTTGGCATCTGTACTGATGGTGCTCCATGTCTGGCTCTATTAGAGGTTTGACCTCTCTTGTGAAAAAGGAAAATCCTGACATTGCTACAACACAATACTTTCTTCACAGAGAGGTGCCGGTCTCAAAATCTCTTTGAGCTGAAATGCAAAAGGTTTTAGATGATGCTACAAAAATTATGAACTTTATTAAACAAAGAACTGTTAACTACAGAATGTTTAAAAATCTGTGAAAACATGGATAAAGAGTGTGTATATCTCCTGTTACATACTGAAATCTATTAGTTGAGCAAAGGAAGAGTTCTTAAGAGTTTTTGAGTTGAAATATGAATTGCAGGAGTACTTTCAAGAAAACAGTAGATCCTACTACTGAGTGCTTTGAAAGTGGAGAATGATTGCAGAAATTGTCCTACTTAGCAGACATTTTTGATTACATGAATAAGCTGAAAAATTCCATGCAAGGCCCTGGGGAAAAGATATTGATTTCGAGTGGCAAAAGATTCTTGGATTTAAAATGAAAAGGAATCTTTGCAAACCTCATGTTGCAAAAGGAAATCTTGAAATGTTTCCATTGTTGGTGGGGATTAAGAGTGGAAGATATCAGCAAATTTTATTGAAAACAACGTGAAGAAAATGCAGAACAATATTGAGCACCCTGCACAGCAGTTTTATTTTCTTAGGAATTGTTGTGTTGCTTCAGTTTTGTAATTGCTTTGTTTTCTCTCCCATATTTCTGTAAAAGCTATGTTTTAACTGAATTTATATCTGCAGATGGTTTAATGTTTTGTTTTACATTATATAAAAGATAGATGAATGCCAGCATTCAATGAACTAAATATTTCTTTTAATAGAATGTTATTCTTTCTCTATAAAATTCTTTTAATTTTTGAGTCTTTTATAAATTTTATTTTCCAAAGGAAAATGAGTATCACATCACTTTTTTTATTAAATTTGACTAGTTTTTGCCTTCACCCTAATTTTAGTTGTTTTTATACAACTTATTAATTCTATAAAAACAACTAAGATTAGGACAAAGATAAAAACTAGTCAAATTTAAATAAAAAAGTGGTGTTTCAATATTTCATCCAATAATAAGTGGCCCAAATTAATAAGTTGTATAAAAACAACTAAAATTAGGATGAAGGTAAAAACTAGTCAAATTTAATAAAAAGTAGTGTTAAAATACTTGATCCAATAATAATAAAGATTGATTTATAGAAAATGTGTATATTTTAGATTTTTGGAACTGATTTATTTAAATGAATTTTTTAAAGGAAAAATTATTTTCATTGCATTTTTTAAGGATACTATAAAAGGTTTTAAAATCTATTTATTATGAACAGTGATTTTCTTGGTTCTCTGTTCATAACCATGGACTCTTCCACTTATAGGCAACAAGTTTGCTGATGAAAATTTCTCCAACCCACCATTTGAAACAATGGACTCTTCCTTTGTAACATGTTTTTTTTTAGTTTCTTTTCTAAAAAGAAATCATCAAATTCAAATACAGGTAGTGCCCATTGTGCAGAAGTTTGCTTTTTGTCACTTTTTCACTTTTTATGACCATGCAACATGCACAAGAGAAGATCATGCTCAACATCACATGGGGAGATCACAAGACAGCACAGTATATTAGAAAACAAACGGGGGGTCAGAGATATCATAAAAAAACCCATTAGAAAACTCAAATGGGAGTGGGCTGATCATGTTGCCAGAATGTCCAACAATCGTTGGACATCACGACTCACAACATGGATCCCCAGAGATCATGTACAAAATCGTGGTCACCAAAACATAAGATGACATGACAATTTAGCAAGTTCAGAAAGTATTGGCTCCATGACACCCATAAGGTCTGGCGAATCTTGGAGAAGGTCTATGTCCAACGACGGACGTTAAAAAGGCTGATGATGAATGATCCTAATGTGACTGGTTAAGATTAAAATATTGTTTTGAATGTTTTTCAGTTATATTTTTAAAATGCTGTCATGTCATTTAACTCTTTCACTGCTGAGTCCAGTTGCAGTTCAATTACTTGCTGGCTGCTTTATTCATCTACAGAATATTGACATTGTTTGGTTATGAAACAACCAGTGATCCCTGTTTTCAATGCTACAGCTTTTCCATCAACTGTACTTGTTTATGTAATTAGAAACTGTCAACCAAAGTTGTCAACATAGGTGTCTTGCTGGCTAGCTAGCTAATGTGCATACAGGCCACACCAATGGAGCTAGAGGACTGAAAATTTAAACATTCACTCCTTATTATATCTAGAAAATGTTTTTGTTTTTTGAAAATTTCACCCCAAATAGGTTTTTAATGTAAATGTAAGTGTATGCAAAATTGGTCACTTAGTTTGTGTCTGTCAGTATTCACACTTGTTTTTAAAAAAAAATCTTTACTTTTAGTGTTCACCGCCCAACATTTTCTGTAGAAAATTGACTTTTTTAGTGATCACGGCCTCACATTTTCCGTAGAAAATGAAGTCTGTTTAGTATTAAATTTTGATAATTTTTTACATGCAATTTACAAAAGAAATGTTGCTGTTATTTTTTTCTTTTCTGAAATGTATTTTTGTTTCACAGCCTACAGATCAAGTGCAGGTATGTATACTTTACCTGTCTGTACTTCGAATGTATTTGTGTAGTTGTTATTGCAGACCCATAACCAATGTTCCCTCTAATTTTTTTATGGCATGTGCAGGACCAAAAATCCTGTGAGCAACTGAAGAAGTGGAGTGTGCAGAAAATATTTTTTACTTTTGAGATGCTCATTGATTTTTTTTCTTTCTCTAAAGTTCATGAAACAAAGGTCAGTTATTTATAACAAAAAGTGTATAATAAAGGTTGTTTTGATATTTTCTATAGTTTTGAGAAGGGTCATTAATATTCAAATGGTTCTTAGGACGATTGAACTCCTTCTTGTTGTTTGTGTTGTTAACACAACGTTTCGGTCTATCCATTCTTTAGCCTTCTTCAGGTGTAAAATCCGAGTGTGAAGGAGTAAACAGAAGTTTCCACTCTTTAAAAGAAAACTTCTGTTTAACCCATCACACTCAGATTTTACACCTGAAGAAGGCCGAAGAATGGATCGTCCGAAACATTGTGTCTACAACACAAACAACAAAGAGTTCAATCATCTGAAGAACCATTTGAAAAATGTTGTTTTATTATGGAAACTTTTTTCTTTATCTGAAACGTTTTGAAATTCCTGCATGGCATTTAAGATTTTACTGCGCTGCATGTTTTCTTGGGTGTGGCTGCACATCTATGCAGCTTAAAGAGAACACTGCCCATAACAGCCTGACTATCACTGCTTAACAGAATTTTTAAAAGATTATTTTCTTCATTCAAAATACCATGAATTAAATTCTGATTAAAACTGGTAAAAAAAACCCATGGTCTCATTTTTCAGCCAGTAATCAATAAAAACTTTATTTGAGCTGTCTGCTATATATTTGATATACCTCAAAGGCCTAGAGCACTAGTTATGTAAATGAGGGAGTTGTAGGTTCAAATCTCACGGAAGGCACAACGTAGTGTTTTTGAGCCATTTCATAAATTATCTGTTTGGTATATGTTTATTTACTTGGCTTTTTAATTAAATTTTCATTGCATTGAAAGGCAATTTGGTCATTCCTTAGAGTTTCAGTCATACACACACACATGTACACACAAATTAAGTTGATACAAAAGTTTCCAGCATCATCTGGATCAAGTTTACATCAGGCACCCTGAAAATTGTCGAATCGAAAAGGGATACATTTTGCCTTGACACCAGAAATGTTCAAAGTTACTTACATTCGATAAAAAATAGTTTTTTTTTTTTTTTTAAGCTAACAAATTTTCGAAAAACTAAGGTACTTTCTCCTGGAAAAATAAAATATATTTTTGTGCTTTCAATCCAACTATTCTTCGTAAAACTAGGTTTTGGCTTTTATAGCAATTATTAGAGTTTAGATTTTGCAGTCAATCAGTAACTGTCATCTTAGCGTAATAAAAAATAGAAAAGAAGGTTGGATTGAAAGCACAAAAAATACTTTTTATTTTTCCGGAAGAAATTATCTTAGTAACTACGAAAATTTGTTAGTTTAAAAAAGAAAAAAACCAACCTGCGTATAATTCGATCCCTGCACAGTTTGTTTAGGCCACTCGTTTAGCAGTCGCTCAAACCGGCACCCAGCAAATATAGGTTCTCAACTATCATTATAATTATCATATGAGAATTTATGCAAATTTGGAATCACTTTGCAGAACTCAATGAATCTGCTGTACAAGCACAACTAAGCCAAACAACAAATTACCTTTTTGCTGTTGGTACTGGTCTAAGCTTTTGCTTATGTTTTTCTCATTTCAGTTAAGGTTGTCTGCTTAAATTAACAAATTCAGGCCAGGAGTGCATGTATGTGCGCTTCAAATTTGCACCCCAAACATTCTGTTACAGAGCTTATCTTTCTGTCACCCTAGACTTTACTACCCCACCTACCCCACCCTGACTCTTCAGACAGTGATACATTGTTACACAGAGCAATACATGGCTTGGTGAGATCAAAGGCGTGGACACACGATTGGCAATTTTATTTAGGGAAAAAGGTGTTATAGAAACAATAGGACAAAAAAGGATATAATTTTTATTTTAAAAAGAATTCAAAATGAAACCATATACTCACTTACTATCTCTTTTTGCTTCAATTCTGTTGTGCTGTAGTGTTACAGGGGCAGGGATAAGTGACACACATGAATGAAAGGCCTGAATAATGTGGCCATTTTGAATACATTATGAGGTCACATGACCATTATATTTTATAATTTTGCCATGAAATCCAGATCTCATAACCTTCAAAATGATATGACTTCCCAGGGTTTCTTAGAAAATGAGAACTTAAATCCATTCATTTGTAACCCTTTTAAAAAACCCAGGCTTGAATGATTTAATTAGATGTGCAGTTGAAAAATCAACTGCATACCCCCAAGCTCAGCTAGTTTACTAAATATCTTTATATGCATAACTTTTTATTTAATGTTAAGAATAATTTTCAAGTAATACAGTATATTTTCATCCATCTACCAAGAAAAACTTTTTGACATGATAAAATTTCATAATGTGAAGATAGCATAGAATAATATGAAACATTTTATTGCTTAATTATTTATATAATATTCACATATTAGCCAATTTCCCAGCCTTCCGCAAATTTCATTGAACACTTTTGGAGATATTATGTGGCATGGACATATGGCTATAATGGAGGTGAGGTAACTGTGCATGGATCCGCCCCAAAATACAATCATTTCTTCCTCATCCCATGGCCTATCCTTCCAGAAAATTTAATTGAGAACTTTTGGAGATATTGTGTGGTGTGGACATAAAGCAACGATGTAGTGAAGGTAACTGGATGGATGCACACCAACATTTAATCACTTCTTCTGTAGCCCATTTCCCACCCATCACAAAATTTCATTGATAATTTTTGAAGATATTGTGTGGTGTGGATATATAGCTATGATGGAGGGGTGGTAAATGTGCATGGGCCCAAAACTTTATAAGTGAGATCCCTGCATGATACTTGAAATCCCTGCCAATTTTGGTTCATATCGGCAAGTAGTTTCTGAGTTATAGATTTTTGGGACAAATAGCTATGATGATGGGGAGATAACTGTGCATGGATTGGCCCAAAATTGAATCACTTTTCTGTAGCTCATTTCCCACCCTTACACAAATTTCATCAAAATCCATAGAGAAATTCATAGAGAACTTTAATCGATATTGTGTGGCTCTAAAGTGGAGGATCGATTTACAGTGTATGTATAATGCAAAACGTATAATGTTATGTTTACAAAATGGGGGAAATCATGGTTTTTCTATAGCCTACAACATTCCTAGGGTCATGTTACATATGCCTGTAAATTTTCATGGCTTCTTATTTAGAGAATTCTGGGATAGTTCTTATCTTTAAGACAGTCAGAAAAACTTAAACATGGATTTTCTATGTATCACTTTATATTCATTTTAAAAATCACTCCATTTTAGTCATATTTATGCAAGACTTTGGCTCTTACTTTTGAGTACAAAATGCAAACTGATTCATGCAGGCACTGGGGATTTTGTCAGCACCTCATTGTACTCAAAGGGGATGGTCAGGGTTTTCCATTCCCTAATACATCATTAATACAATGGCATATCAAGAAGACCTTGTGTCACAATTCCTATCATATGGGACTGTGAATAAATACCCACCTCAAAACAGCATAACTCTAAACTGATTTGAAATCATAAGTGAAATCATAATGGCTGACCTTTTCTATACTATTAGATTTGTGAGACCTTTTGAGAGTTGCTGTAATCTGGCTGAGGAGGAATGTCATTGATGAATGACTAATTTATAAGAGTAGCTGTATCTCTCAATTTGGACTTTACATTCCTTATCAAACCCCACTAGACTATTGGGCTTGATAAGGAGTGCTAAGGATGTCAGTGTCTTAGACATAATCATAGACAAAAGCACATCTCTCTGCTTTCAAATTGATGATACTCTTGTAAGTTGTAGTATTTTCTTTAGAAACCGTCAACCAAAACTGTCAACATAGGTTTCTTCAGTTTTTATGTGGTTCTGCCTGGCTATGTATGTGTCATGTGCACCAATAGAGCTAGAGGGCTGAAAATTTAAACTAGGCATATTCCAAAGATGCATGTTTATGGTGTTTCAAGCAGTCTGCAATAATAGTAATTTTTTTTTCCCCTGTCCGTCGTACGAAACTACAGCTTCAAAGTATTTTGGTTACTTCTCTTCAGTGTTGTCAATGTAGATGTTTTATATCTAAATATAGATTTGTTGCTAATTTAGATGTTTTATATCTAAATTTACATCTATAATTTTAAATAAAACATCTATAATCTGTAATTTTTTATTTACTTTTTAGATTTCTCGAGAACCGTTGATCCCCAAAAGTTCAAACTCAACACTGCTCTGCCTTGTGTCTTGACTAATATATCTGGCAAATGCCAACTTTCTACAATGGCCAGTTGTTGAGTAATCGCAGTGCATTAGATCTCTCCAGAACCTCTGATCGAAAAAATTTCAAACTCAAACACTGCAATGTCTGGTGTGCTGGCTAATATTTCTGGTGAATTTCAACTTCGTACAATGGCCAGTTGTCTAGTAATCACAGTGCATACACACACAGATTTCTTCAATTGTAGTAAGATTATGTATAGAAAATGTTTGGTTTTTTTTTTGTTTTTTTTTTGAAAATTCCCTCCCAAATAAAGTTTTTTGTGCAGGGTTTCAATTTACAATCTAAGTTTATGCTAAATTGGTCCCTTAGTTTGTGTTTGGCAGCATTCATGCTTGTTTTTTGAAAATTTGCACTTTTTAGTGATCACCTCCCAACAAAAGGCTAGAGAAGTAACTTATTCATTGATCACCCCTTTTTCCAATTTTTTAATTGATCACCCCCAACATGGCATGCTGCCAAAAGACATTGGTCACATGACAGTTTCTATTGAGTGACTAACCAGACTTGTTTATTATGATATTTTATTTATTTCTAGTATTTTTATGATTCCAAAACCACAGGTTTAAGACACAGTTTTAGGATGTCTTTTTGCAACTGGCTTGGACAATTCCTGCATTCAAAGTGTCAATGATTTCATACTTAAATATAACCATGCTAGGCAATCTTTGGATTTGGGTGGGTGCAGATTTTAACCATTGACAAAAATGACAAAATGGTATAATAATTAAATGAAATTGGTGGTGCAAGAAAGATGAAAGTTTCCACAGAGAAACATACATGTATTTTGACGGAATTGTGGGACAAATATGCAAATTTGTTATTTTATTTTGATAATAAATATTAATATAATAATAAATAATAAATGAAAGACACTTTAAATAAATAATATAAATGAATAAAAAAAGAGTAAATAATATTAAATAATACATATTGAAATAAATAAAAATAGTTTCAGTTTCAATCAACTCTGTTCTGTATCCTATTTGTCAATGGTTAAAATTTGCACGCACCCAAATCCAAAGATTGCCTCATGCTATAACACTAGTCGCCTCAAGTTAAATGTTAGAGAAAACTTATGAAATGTATTTCTAATGCTTGCATGATTGACCACCTTATTTATGCTATACGAACAAACCCACTTTTATTATCCAGTGGCCTCCAAATGTTTTTTATGTTACTGCACCCCAATGTCCTAAATCCCAGTGCTTTTTTTCTTTTTTTCTTGTTCACTCTCATGCTTCCGAGCTTTCCTCTACAACTCTAATTATCCCACTCTAATGCCTTTATGAGAGTTAGTATTGCTTATTTTTTCTTTCCAATTTTAGTTTTTCACACTTTAGTATTTCACATAAACTATGAATATAACTCTGAAAAACATTCTTGCTAAACCATTGATTAAATAATAGTAAATGTGTAGAATAATCGGCAGTATTTCTTCTCGCTGATGTGAGACGTCTCGTTCCAGGGCTGCAGATTGACGGGAGCTGAAATTTAACATTTTGGTCCATTCAGGAGAAAAGGTTCTCCCATGTGGTTGGATAGAAAGACAACAAAATTCATTATTTTCAATTGAAAATATGGGTTCGTTTTATTCCCGTTGATAGCTTTGATTCCGGGCCAGTTTGTGGATCACTTTGGGGTATTGAATTCTGCTTCGGTTAAAATTCTAAATGAGTTGTTAAAATCTGTTCCTAGTTGCTTTGCCAAGCTCCCTAGCTTATTTAACCCGTCTCTCCTGGGTGACCCTGACTGACTCTAACCTGCCAGCCAATTTGAAATCACGGCCACCCTTAAATCACTCTGATTGGTCGAATGCATTTCCTTTGTTCTGACTGTTTGACCTATTTTCTAGCCCTGGGAACAGATATGGCTTTGGTCACTTATGACAACCATTCCCCAAAATGTCATATCTTAGCAAATGAACACACAACCAGAATTTTTGTATTTCATTACAAATGTGGTTTTGTTAAACATATTTATTCAAAATCATCTACAGATGACTACACGTATAGCATAGTAGATTATTAGATCTTCTAGAGAATATTTCAAACTATTAGAGGTATATTGTGTATTTTAGACTATGCCATATCTTTAATTTAGTAAAATGTAGTCTCTTAGAAAATAGTTGTTGAAAATTCCGAAAAAAACAGCAAACCAACATGGAGTCAATCAGAATGTTCAATTTACAATCAAGAAATGATATTAACGCAAGAATGTTTTTGGGAGTCACTTTTATCTTTTATATCTTAAAACAATTTGTCAAGGTTTTGAGTGTCATACTAACACCGAAATAATTTAATTGAAATTTGCATTACATGTTTTCATGTTGAGTGTTGGAATTATTTTTGTTTTGACTGTGAGAGAAAAAGGTACGGTTTCATGGCTTAAACATCATTGCCTTTAACAGAGGGCATCCCAGCAATATTTCAACTATTCTTGTTCTTCGTCACAATGTAAGATGTAGAAGATATATAAATATAAATCAAACAAGATGAAATAAATTCAATTTCAAACCAACATATTTGTGTCCCTAAATTATGTGACCCCACTGTTTGATTAAAGATAATTTGAACCTACTTAAAATTTGTTTCTACATGATCATTATATAATAATAACCAGTTACATTTCTTTGCAAGTTTCTTTCTGTAACCAGTTAAATTTTCTTGCACATTCCTGTATGTTACTTCAGTTAAATTTCCATGAACATTACTTTCTGTAACTTTTAGTAAAATCTCCTTGCACATTCCTTTCTATAACTTTTAGTTAAATTTGTTTGCACATTGTTGTATGTAACATTAGTTAAATCTCCTTGCACATTGCTTTCTGTAACTTTTAGTTAAATGTCCTTGCACATTGCTTTCTGTAACTTTTAGTTAAATCTCCTTGCACATTGATTTCTGTAACGTTAGTTAAATTTGTTTGCACATTGTTGTATGTAACATTAGTTAAATCTCCTTGCACATTGATTTCTGTAACTTTTAGTTAAATCTCCTTGCACATTGCTTTCTGTAACGTTTAGTTAAATTTGCTTGCACATTGCTTTCTGTAACGTTTAGTTAAATTTGCTTGCACATTGATTTCTGTAACGTTAGTTAAATTTCCATGCACATTGCTTTCTGTAACTTTTAGTTAAATTTGCTTGCACATTGCTTTCTATAACTTTTAGTTAAATTTGCTTGCACATTGCTTTCTGTAACTTTTAGTTAAATTTCCATGCAC
>VCCN01002573.1:253435-264150 GCA_006491835.1 Architeuthis dux
ATATATATATATATGGAGAAGAATGTGCAGTGGCGAGGGAGAAAGAGAGACAACGTAAGAAGCAGAGGAGAATTATCTTGGGTCTGTACTCCTTCATCTTCTTCTTTTCGGTACTGAGTTTGATTTTAGGATGGGCGCCTCTCAGTCCCTTGCCGATGCTTCCAGTTCATCTTGTCATAGCTTCAAAGTGGCCTCTTTCACAGCAAAGCTCCAAGTCAGGGTTATTTATAGGGAATTTGTGATGCATGGAAGTTGTTTGGTAGTGGGTAGGAAGAAGACATATTACCTAAGATTAGTTATTAATCAGGCCCCTTACAAAGACCCCTTTATTCAGAACCACCACCCAAACCAGACATTTTGTGAGTCATTGATATTCTTATATTCCATTAAACCTTGTTTTAGGTGGTTTTGCACTTTTGGTTAGAAAAACATTCATCTCATCTTATTTTGCCATCATCAAGTCCTTAGTTCAGACATTAGATAAAAAATAAATTTATTTTTTGTCAACTTTTCTTAACTTTGTTTATTTGCTTAAATTTGCTTTATGGGAAATTTAAAAAAAAATTATTTCTGATTGCAACCTTTCTTATCTGAATATACCAACAGACCAAACAATTATAACGATTTTAAATTTTATTCATTTACTAATAAACGCTTCATTAAATTTTACTTGTAAAATCCAAACATGTTGGTGAAGAATCCTATAATGCCACAGCTTCCACTGTACATACGTCATTCATTGTAAATATATCATATATCATTCATCATGAGTAATACTATAGGCCCCTTGGAGCAAAAATAACATTGTGATGAATGGAAGGTATGGAAAACGAAGGATGAGTTCTTATGGTGAGTGGGTTGCAAATGAAACTAGTTAGGATAGTTAGCAGAAGACCAATACCATCCAACCATTTTTTGGTTTTGTGCTGCATTTGTATATTTATACAAATAAATATTAGTAGCCAGTCTCATTTTCTTACGAGATAACACTGCATGTATTTTAACTGATTTACTCACTTTTGCATTTTCTATTTTGAATTTTCGATGTTTCTAAACTTCTACTAAAATGAATATTCAGTTCACCACTGTTAGTCAGTTTTATCAGGCATATTTGTAAGCAGCTGGTCACGTGATCAGCTTTTTAACTTTATCATGCTCTAGACCAGCGTTTCCCAAACTATGGGTCGTGACCCACTGGTGGATCATGAGCGAAATTTTGGTAGGCCGTGAAAAGTTATTAAACTATGATTTTATTAATTATACAAAAATATATATCACAAAAATGGGAAAGTGCACATTGTGTGTGATAACATCAAAACATTTTTAACTATGTTAGTGAAATTTGTTCCATGGTCCCTACTTCTGGGTAATAAATTACATTAATGTTCATATCTTTCTTACTAACAACAGTTAAAATTCATTGTTTTAACTAAAACTTGACATTTTTATTGAAATTCTTTGACAATTTAAATTATTTTCTCGGATTCAATGCATACAAATTTGGTAATTATGTACAATCGAGGCACATCTGAAGTACGCATTTTAAGAGTCGAAATAATGACTGCGATATGAACAAAGGCCAAGGAAGAACACATCGATTTCTTTGAAGACACTTTGTTAAAACAGAACTTTAACAGCAGAAAACTTATACAATTCTGGGCATCTGTTCAAAAAAGGTGTCCAATCGTTTCTTTAAAGACGCTTCTCCCTTTTTCATCTTCGTACCTTTGTGAAGTTGGATTTTCAGCAATCGTTGGAATCAAAAACAAATTTTGAAACCAACTTCAACTGTCAAATTCTTTGTGCCTGAAAATAGCTCGCTTTGATGTGGATATCAATGCTATTCTCAACAGTAACAAGAAACAGGCACATCCACCTCATTATTAAGTAATTAAATTGTATCCAACATTCGTAAAAATGTAATTTTTAAAACAATAATTATGAATGTTTAATGTTTTTCTATATTTAGTTGTGTTTATTTTCCCAATAAAGTTAGATGGGTCTCTATAAGCTGTGGTCATAAATAGTGGGTTGCGATTTAAAAAAGTTTGGGAAACACTGCTCTAGACAATTTTTGCTATTGAACTGTTGCAAAACATCTATTTCATTCATGGTCAGTTTATTTACTCTGCTATATTTTACACACACACAGTTACTACACTTTATGCTCTTCCTTTCAACTTTTATACCTGTGGAAAACAACAAATAAAATTCATTGTTATTTTTGTAAACTCAGTCTTCTTCAATTTTCACATCTGTATATTTCTTAGCTGACAGCCACATCTCGTGCGATCACTGAAGTTAAGCAACTTCAAGCCTGGTCTGTACTAAGATGGGTGACTGCTTGGGAATACCAGATGCCATAAGCAAGAAAGGTGAAGTGAGTGCTGCCACTTTGGGTGCTTGTCACCACTAAGTCTATTTCACATATCTCAAACGAAGACAAGAGACTTGTGATATGGGAAGTCCGGGCAGGGACGGCTGATGCATGGGTTAGCAGAAGAAATCTGTAAGAAATATAGTTAGTTATTTCAACTAACTACATTTCTTACAGATTTCTTCACCCACACGTTTTTTAGTACCTCCCTTGCTTTTTTTATTACCTCCCTTGCTTTTTATTAAAACCAACTATTTAAAAATCTACTTTATGTTTTGGGTCCTAAAATACAATTGCAGCAGCCTTCACTCTATTCCAGACTTTCTTTTTAGTTTGTGTTTTCACTTCAGGTTAGTTTTCCTTTCTCATATAACACCAGATTTTTAATCAAAGAGATTTAAAAAAAAAGAAAAAAAAAAGAAGCAAAGCATCGTCTCTTAACGACTTATATGATCACTTAAATTGCCAGCATTGTGTACCCGCCTCAGATGCAAATATTGTAGCTACAAAGACAATATAATCCACACCAATGTGGTCTGCAAGCTTTGCAAAGTACACTTGTGCTTGAACAAAGACAGAAACCCAGTAGAATAGCCTGTTTTTGGCCCAAGCAATAACATTTAAAAATCAACCTGGAGGTGTTATTTTTTTGACTATTCATTATGTTGAATGTTATTCTTTAATTCTGTGTTTTTATTTAACTTTCTACTTTAATTTTTGGTCACTTCATCAGAGGGGGTTTTGCTCCCATAAACAAAAATTTCAGAAAACATCTTTTAATTAGGTTTAGTTAACATACAAAAAGGTTGTTTGGATATCTAACATATTTTTAGGGCTGCCCTATAAATGTTAAGAGATAACTCGTATTGGAGTATAAATGGTTGGTGACAAAGTCCCGGTTTCCATTGCATGTGTCAGCTTAGTGGTCCTTGCAAGTTTTATCCTAACGATGAGTTTCACACACTCTTCGCTCATACCGAGAATTGAACAAGGGACCTTCTGTGTGTGATGGAGACGTGCTAACCATTGCACTCTCCAAGCAGACAGAGATTTTTTAGCACATATTAAATCCATCAAATAGAACTAGAAAAATAGAATAAATATCCTGAAATCATGTAGAATTTTAAAGTATTTGACACTGCCTGTTGGGTGAAGGTCTATTGTTATTGAAATTCATTCATTAAAGTACAAAAGGCTCCAAACAGTGGGATACCTCTGTTCCATCTTGCATAACAACTAGATATGGATTAAATTCAATCACCAAGAAATGCATTACTGTTTGGAATAATTTTACAAGAAAACTTAAGATTGATCTACTTAGCCTATCACGATTTGGACTTAAATCTAGCATCAAATCAATTTTCACTAAATCCTACATCTAAATATAAAAATAACCATGTATCTATATCTATATCTAAATCTTATGATTTTTTTTTCTCTTCTAATATATTCTTCATTGACAAACTCTGCCTTGCTATTTTATAACCACTCTTTCCCACAATTGGACAAATATTTTCTAATTGAACAAATATTTTCTAATTGAACAAATGAAAAACTAAAGGTAATGCTCCTAGATCAGAATACTGAAGTCTTCCTGACTTTATATTGCACTAAAAGCAAAGACCATTTCCTAATATTTCGTGTAACTACCGATGCAGTTTCTTGAATTTCTATTAAAGACTATATTATACTCTGGAATTATGGGAGCTAGATATATATGGTTTGTTAAGTGAAGTACAAAGTTGTCAGCATTCAAAGCTAGTGATGTGTTTTCAAATTGGTCTCTAGAATAATTCACTATTAATTAATGATATTTTGAAAGGCATGCACCTCAAAACTTTGATAAAAACACATACATTCATACATGAACAGATTGAAGTTTATTTTTCAGGAGTCTAGAGATTTAATTTTAGAAAAATGAATGGTTTAATATAAAATGAGTTTTTCTTATTTATTATTCTTCTCTTTATTATTCTTTCAGCAAGTCATTGAGCAACATGTCCGTAACCAGGAGGCTGGGATGCTCACTGAGCTGGTACGAGATTTCTTGGATCCAGGGGAATTCTACAGAATCACACAGAAAATAGGCATAGACTTTTACTGTGGGGTTCCAGATTCATTATTGAAAGGTAAGGCAGAAGGAGAATGATGGTTTACACTTGCTACAATCATAAAATGCAAATAATTGTGGAATTGCTTCTATTTTATACATGTTTCTTGTCCTAACCTTGCCCATAGGCACAATACAATTAAAACAGTGGTTGTAACAGATCTGCTGTGTATATGCTTAAGTGTATTCATCTAAGAAATTACTCACAAACAATTTTATTATTCAAATGGTTCTTTGGACAATTGACCCCCTTCTTGTTGTTTGTGTTGTAAACACACATTTCGGCCGATCAATTCTTCGGCCTTCTTCAGGTGTAAAATTCTGAGTATCATGGGATAAACAGGAGTTTTGTTTTTAAAGGGAGTAACTCTTATAATGCAGGGCCCAGGTGTTTCTGTTTCTGTTTCTGTGTCTTTGTCTTTGTCTTGTCGGGTTCAGGAAGCGGAAGCCACATCGGGTTGAACTCCATACTTGTCTGACTAATGCCCATAGGCACAATACAATGAAAACAGTAACAGATCTGCTGTGTATATGCTTAAGTGATGGGGTAAACAGAAGTTATGTTTAAAGGGGATAACCCTTATAGTACAGGGCCGGGTGTTTCTGTGTCTTTTTCTTGACAGGTTTATGTCTGTTGAGAAGTGGAAGCCACATCAGGTTGAAATCTGCACTTGTCTGCCTAATGCATTTAGTCAACATTTTGATGTGAGCTGCCTCTTTGATTTTTCTTCTGCTTCCAACATCTTTCTGTCAATAATCTGGATCAGTCGAATAATAAGGAGTTCAATTGTCCGAAGAACCATTTGAATATTAATGACTCTTCTCAAAATTATAGAAAATAACAATTTTATTGTTCAAATGGTTCTTTGGACAAATGAACACCTTCTTGTTGTTTGTGTTGTAAACACAACGTTTCGGACAATCCATTCTTCGGCCTTCTTCAGGTGTAAAATTCTGAGTGTGATGGGGTAAACAGAAGTTTTGTTTTTAAAGGAGGTAACCCTTATAATGCAGGGCCCGGGTGTTTCTTGTCGGGTTTAGGTCTCTTGCCGAAGCCACATTGGGTTGAATTCTGCACTTGTTTGACTAATGCATTTAGTCGACATAATAACCCTTCTCAAAACTATAGAAAATACAATTTTATTGGTTTTGATGAAACTTGGTTGATAGCCTAATCATTTACTTCTGTTACCAATTTGGTAATTTTGGATATAATTTATATCTAGCTTTTTATATGATAATTATAATGACATTTATTTAGTGAGAACCTATATTTGCCCCACACTGGTGTGAGTGACTGCTAAACGAATGGACTAAAGCAACCTTATACGCTGGTTCTGGTCTACCAACTGAGCTAACGAAGATCTCATGGTAGGCAGGATTCTTTTAATCTTACACTTTGTTGGTTTCTCTACTCTTACGTTTGTATTTTAGGCACAAATATAATGTGGTTCTCGATGTCGATAGTATGAAATCAAATGATGGATAATTTTATATCCGACAGAATATGATAATTATATAATTATAGCAGCACCTGCGTATAAGGTTTCTTTCAGTGTTTGTTTCTTTATTCACATTTACAATGTCTCTCACACCGGCTCCAGGCAAATATAGGTTCTCAACTAATAAATGTCTTTATAATTATCATATTCTGTCGGATATAAAATTATCCATCATTTGATTTCATAGATACATATAAATATCAGAACACATCAATAACCTAAACCCAGCAATAAACCAGTGTTTTGAGTAGCAGTGATTACCAAGGAATGAATTTGAAATAACAATTTAATGATGAAAATCCAAGACTAAATCAAGGATTGAAAAAAGGGGTGATCAATGAATAAGTTACTTCTCTCACATTTTGTTGTCGCACTAGAAAGTCTAAATTTTCAAAAAACAAGCATATTTGCCCAGCAAAAACAAGCTATATTTGCCCAGTGCCTGTGTGAGCAGTCGCTCACACAGGCACTGGGCAAATATAGATTCTCAACTAATAAATTCATTATAATTATCATATCTATCTATGTATCTGGACATCCCTAACCATTCATAACAACTTTTGCACATTGTCATAATTTCCCTTGGAATGCTAGTTTTACTGGTTTTCTGTTAATCTAATGTCCAAATGCAGCTATTGAGATATTAACAGAAACCCCTTGGAAAATAACAGGAAATAGAAAAATATTCACTATAGGCCTGAAAGTGTCTAGACAAATCTTTTCGTTTCATAAACACCAAAATCTAGATGTTGAAAGGACGACTGACTTTATTTCTCTAATGGTGGTCTGTGAATTTTATTGTTTAATGTTTGGTTATTTTATAATATTTTATAATAAAGCAACAAAACATTAAAGCATCAGCAATCAAATTCATCATCATCCATCATGAGTCCACTGCTGGACAAAGGCCTCTCCCATCTCCTTCCATGATGACTTAGATTGTGCTAACCTTTGCCATGTCTTACCGGCAAACTTTTCTATCTCGTTCCTCCATCTTGTGTCTGGTCTTTTCCTACTGAGTTTACTGTCCCATGGGCACCAATCGGTTAATCTTTTGCCCCATCTATTGTCATGTCTTCTTGCTAGGTGACCAGCCCATCTCCACTTTTGCTGCTTAATTATTTGTATAACATCCTTCACTCTAGTCCTCCCTCTGATCCAAGCTGATCTTTTTCTATCTCTTAGAGTTATTCCTAGCATTGCTCTTTCCATGGCCCTCTGTGCGATTCTAAGTTGGTTTTCAGTTTGTTTTGTTAATTTCCATGTTACTGCTTAATTATTTGTATAATATCCTTCATTCTAGTCCTTCCTCTGATCCAAGTTGATCTTTTTCTATCTCTTAGAGTTATCCCTAGCATTGCTCTTTCCATGGCTCTCTGTGCGATTCTAAGTTGGGTTTCTGTTTGTTTTGTTAATTTTCTTGTTTTGCATCCATAAGTCATGGCTGGTATTATGCAACCGTTGTATACTTTACGCTTTAAGCACATTGGCAAGGTGCTTCTCAAAATGTCTCTAATCATACCAAATGCTTTCCAACCTTTAATGCACATTAAATATGCATTTCTTTATTACCTTTGCAGACTTTTGTGCTTATGTAACTGATAACACACCACGTGAAAAACATATCATCACAGCAAATGAAGGAAGTGCAATTGGTATGGCTGCTGGATATCATTTAGCCACGGGTAAATTTGGCATGGTTTATCTGCAGGTCAGTTACTTTTATATCATTATCATTTCTTTTTTTTATGTACCATGTCCCTTCAGCATGTGGGTGATCATGGCTCTCCACAGCTTCCTATCCCTTGTCGCTCTCAGCAACTCCCCCTCACCTACGCATTCCAGTATTCTTTCTGCCATCCACCTCTACAAACCCTTCAAGTAGGTTACTCGCTACCTATCTGTGGTGATGGCTTACTTACCCAACGACAGAAATGACAACGCGTGGCAGCATGCATACTGTGCAGTATTACTTGTCCATGTGTACCTGTGGAGAAAAAGATGGGTTATCGGAGTGATCACCCTTTTATCTGATTACGTGTCTGATTTCTGGGGATAAAAGGGTGAACACCGGTTGGTGTGGTGATTCAGTTGATTAGCAGTGTTCATGCAGAAAACAGTGATATTTTGAGTTCACGTTGGAGATATTGGTTGTGTTGCTGATTTACAGTGGACAATTTTGGACCAACTTTAAGACGTGAATTTCGATTTTGACTGCAGTCAGAAGAACATTGTTGGTATATAGTGATTCGGGGAAAAAAGAGTTTGTTTTCTTGAGTCATGTTGGGAGAAGTTCCCTCCGAAGAAGTGTCACATGATTGAGGCTTTGTGCCTTGCGGTTCTCCCATTTTAAAGAGACCTTTCTACTACACTACCTTTGCTCCTTTTCTATGCACCCCCTGTGAGCATTAAATTCTCCAAGCTTTCCTTCCTGATTATGTGTCCCAGTTTCCTTGTAGTTTTTAATCTCCTCAAAACTAGTGGTTGACCGATATAGGTTTTTCAATGGCCGATGCTGATATTTAAAGAGCAGGCTGACCGATATATAAGGCCGATAAATTGTTTTTTTTTTGCATCTGATAAAATACAATTTGATAATAATAACAAATGAGAGACAAAATTGCTGATCTTAAATGAACGTTTATTTAACGTTATTGTCTGTCTGCATTGTCTCTGGAAGAAGATCTGCTCTCTGTTTCTGCAGTGCACTTATTTTAAATTAAAAACATATCAACTGAATAACATCCACAGGTAATCAAAAAAGTTCTGAATGAAAAATAAGTTTTAGTGCACTTAACAAGAGCTTTTATCAGCAGACAGCAGCATCTCTTTGTTTCGGAGAGAACAAAAACTTGTAAACTTACATTATACATAAATAAATAAAAAATAAATGAATATATAAATATTAAGAGCTGCGGCTGGGTGCTACTGTGCACACTAAACTAACATTGTTTATTTTAAACAATGTTAGTTTAGTGCACACAGTAGCACCCAGCAGCAGCAGCAGCTCTTTTCTTTGGTTTTGGTCCCAATGAACATTTATTTAACACTAAAATAATGTATTATTCACTTGAACATAGAAGAATATTTGAAAATAAAAAATGTGCATTGTCTCTGTTTAGGAAACATTTTGTTCCATACTGGAGAAAGGCTCTCCCACGTGGCTGGAGAGAAAGATGCCAAAATTCATTAATCTTAAGGATTAATTTAATGGAATTTAATTCTGTTGATAGCTTCGATGCGGGGTCGGTTCACGGATCAACCAAGGTGTTGTTATTCTGTTTTGTTGAAATTTTCCTAGTTACATTACTATCGGATTGACAGTGCGTGGTAGCAATTCAAAGCTTGTTGCTGTCTCCCGAACTGACTAACTGCTGGCTGATTTAAAATCACTGTGCACTAAAAAATCTCGGCGGATGCATTTTCTTTGTTCTGACTTCCGCGTGACCCGGTCAACCGTTTGACCCAAATCCTGGTTTGGAATCTGTCACCTTCCAGCCAAGCGCACTAATAATACTATCCTTCCAAATTGATGATTCTTCTCTATCCTCTTTCCTATCAGTAAACAAACACATGACTCTGGTGTATTTCATTATAAATCTTACCCTCAGGGGCAAGTGTAGTACTAGAAAACCTCTTGGTACTCGTTGGTGTTGCTGTTGTAGAGCAATGTTAGAGTGAACTAAGTTTAGTAAATGCTGATACTCATGTGATTTATGTTTCTACTAGTGCTGCAGTTCTGTTCCAAAGAACTACTTTCAATATAGAATTTTCTTCAAGAACTTCTGAACACACACACAAATCAGTCAGGTGGAAAACAGTAAATATATTATTTTGGAGCAGCATAACTGTATGCAATATTAGTGTGAAAAATATAATTAAAATTAGTATTTTGGGACTTTTACTCCATCTTATGACGACGATGATGATGATGATCGCTGCCACTCAATATGAGTAGGGTGGTTCCTAGGAGAGCACACTGTCATGTGGACCCTAGAATTCACAGACTGCATCCCCCGCAGAGGGGTAAGACCCACCCCACAAAACAGGAGCCATCTGTTCTTTCACCAAAGTCGCAAGACTCTAGTTAAAAAAAAAAATAATAACCTTTCACCAAAGTTGCAGGACTCTATTAAAAATAAACCCCAAAAACCTCCGACTTTTGGGATTTTTAACTGATTTCGGCATTAAATGACCCATCAAGGGTTGATATGCTACTAAACAAATCAATCAATCAAACACTGTCATGTGTCCTTCATGGAGCAGCATGTATGTGGAAAATGACTGGGTGCACAGTCCCGGTCCTAGCTAGGCAAGATGTTCTGTTAATAGGTGGCAGAGCATAAGCTGAGATGGCCACAGAACAATCCTGTCGCTGCATACAGCACCTGGTATTCCCAGACGGTCACCCATCTGGGTAATGACCAGGCTCGACGTCGCTTAACTTCGGTGATCTTACGAGAACTGGTGTATTCATCTTATATTTATGGTGCAGGTCAATGTATCACACAGTGTTATCTGATCTGTGTTTGTATCAATGCTTCCAGGACAACTTAAGAAGAGGCTGACAATTCTTGATGAGATTTAGTATATAAATTTATAGGATAAATACTTTTAGTATAAGCTTCTAGAATTTTGAGATTTTTAAAACATGTGTTGGACCAGTATAGACCACTAAATAGAAACAATAAACTATGAAAATGAAAAATATTGAAGGTTATTTTCA